>MNCI01016974.1:196020-219944 GCA_015680685.1 Gnetum montanum | reverse complement strand
AACCTTCAAAAGACTTGACAATTTCTGATTGAAATACCATGGAGATTCACTTTAAAGATAAAAGAAGCTATTTTCGTCCTATCAAAATACCAAAGATTTTCTGAACCCTCTTAACTATTGAATCGTTTAATGGCTTGACTACAAGCAAAGGCTCTCTTACAACAATCTCAATATCAGTTCTTATACATTGCATAATAATAAAATTCACTACTAAAATGCTCTTAAGGCTTTCAAACACAAGCGCTTCTATGGCAAAAATTTAATAGAAATTTCTATCGTGCAACAAGAATAATAAGAGCAATCTAAAAATCCCAAAATTACTTGCCAAGTATGATATTATCTAAACCACTAGCTAAACAATTTAAACAAAATAAAAATAAAACATAACTCACAGGACTATGACAAAGAGGTTGAAATCTTTTCTTTAGCAAGCCATCTTACAAGCAATCTTTCACAATGTGTGACCCCAGGTGTGTTATCCCGAGTCCTCCCTGCTAAAGCCCTCATATAATATATAAAAACAAATGCCCATTACTATATTGGGGAACAATTATTTGGTTATGCCATTAAATTTTTGGAATGAAGGTTTTGAAATGGTCCTTGAGCACATTTTAGAACAAGGCGTGCATCCATGATGCGGTGCGGAACAAAGTTATGATGATGATGATGGTAGATAATGAGCTTGAAGAAGGCAAGACCTACATCGGAAACTATGACCCAGATGTTTCCCTCTCCTACATTGATATCAAACTGCATAATTGTTTGAAACATTTGTACAAGGACTTTGAAGGTGAAGTGTCAGCAGAAAAATTGGGGCTAAATATGGAGGTTATGGTCCCTTTTTGCCAACCCATCAATGATCACCATCACGCTTACCTCAACCAAGGGCCCAAGCCCCACATACAAGCAATAATGCTTCATGAACATCTAATGAGTTATTGGGTGAGAAGTTGTAGACTGGTGTTCAAGGATCAGATTCAAAAGCATTTTCTTTCTCGAATGAATCAAATGTTACTACACTAGCAGGAAACCATTTAAAATTTTTTACTGGAATTCTTGCTACTTCTCCAACTATGAATAAGAGAGTACTAAAAACTACAAAAACCTTTGATCAATTTTTTCACGCTAACCTGTTCCATGAAATGGCCAAAATATGCCAACAGATAGTACTATGCTTGGCATTTAATTTTATGATTTTTCTAGGTTATCTTTTATAGCTCTATTTTTGTGCAATATTAGACTTCTATTAGAATTTTCTATAAAGAACTTATGTTGTTGAAAAGCCTCTAGAGAAATTTAATATTAGTGTCCTAACAAAATTGCCTATTTTGAGCATAGAGAATCTAGGAAAATCTTTGATATTTTAAGATGACTAAAATAGCTTCATTGTTTTAAAGTGTATTGCCTTGGTATTTCAATCCTAAAATTGTCAAATTTTTTAGGGTTATGTTGAATGCAATTTTTGACAACTATTAACTAACAAAAATAGAGACTCATAATTTTTCATTTAGACAACATTTTTGGTAGTATAATAACATTGTCTCTTATGCAATTGCTTGTTGAGCTTAGAGGGTTTGGACAATTCGTAGTTAGATTGAATTGAAATAGCTTTATTGCAAATTGTTTCCTCATGTCACTTTATCTTGCTTAAATATTTGAGATTACACACATATATGCTTTCTTTTCTTTGTCTTTCTAAATTCCATTAAATGTCGCTCTATTTCTAATTTTCTTATGGAACTTTCTCTCTAAGGGAAATTAGGAGTAGATTGGATAAATTGTGCTCAAACTTTTTTGCAAAATTATATTTTTTTACAAGTAATGTATTATAAGGGCTATATAGACTAAGTGACTTGACAAAATAGGAGCCTTCAACAACTCACAATTTTTGACAAAGTTAGTTGAATTTCTTTTATGATAGCTAATGGGACGCAATATCGCATAGGCCGCGATATCGCATCCACCGCGATATCGCATCCCCCACGATATCGTGTACGCAATATCACAATCCACTGCCAGTTCTATAAATAAGAGACGACTCTCCCTTGTTTAATCAATAGGTTAGACAATAGCGAAACTCTAGCAGTTTGATCCCTCCAGAGATAGATTAATTTTCCCATGTCTGCCTGTAGTGTGATGAATGTAATTGTACGACATTCTTTATTTGAGTGTGACATACTTGGACATGCACATGATCGACAATAAAGATCGAGATTACTTCATCATTGCAACATTCACTTTGTTTATTTATTTATTCAATTGTTATTTACTGCTTTCATAATTAGTCTCTCTCACCCTTATCTCATAGCAACGCAGAATGAGTACGACATGATTACGAGCATTTAAGTGTGATTACTTGGTAACCCAGTGGTGTACCTAGGATCTACGCTTGGTAATCCCAGTGGTAGTCATGCGCAAAGTCCAAGATGTGTACAGATGATCAAGGAACGGATGCTCATCGCACTTAGGCTAGATTAGATTCTTTTACCTTTTCTATCCTAGCTTAGCTTAGTTAATATTATCTTCCATTGCCTCAGGAGTAGCATTAGATTAGGAACACATCATACACCTCACTCTGAACTAAATCATACGTGATAAATATAATACTAGTCCAGGTGGGAAGATAGTGAACTGTGACCTAAGGATAACTATCTAGGTGCCACAACTAGTTCGTCTATGGAGTTCGACCAGATCGCAGGTGAAAACGCTCGTATTCATATGGTTGATTATAGGGGTACCTTGCCACTCATCATTGGCGCCATTGCCGGGGACGGTGCTAGTTATCTAGACTAGTTGTATCATACAAGGTCGCTGTATAAGAACTTAACAATATATCTCTTAGAAAGAAGTAATTATAAAAAGTCACATAAATTCACACACAACAATGCCTCTCCTACAAGAGCACGATAATGCCACACTTAGTGAGGAAGTTCATTGGAGAACTAATGAACTATATGACAATGAAGATTGGAGTATGCAACCTGAAGTGGGAGTTTCTTATGAACATGAATGAAAACAACGTTATCCCAACAAATGAAAGCATAACTTACAAGATGACGATAAACCCCCATTGGCCACTACAAGCTTCATGCAAATACAAGAGGCTATTTGAATCTCACATAGGCATCGTAAAGAGAGCTGTCTACCTAGGCTTAATTTAAACAACTTTCCTAAATTTTCAGGAGGCTATGACTTAGATCTGCATCAACATTTACAAGCCTTCTATAATGCCTATACATGGAACAACACTAATAATGGTTGGAAAAAACTTAAGCTCTTTCCCATGACACTCGTTGACCAAGCAAAAGTATGGTATAGATCATTAAAACCAAATTCAATACGACGTTGGTCAACAATGGTAGAAGTCTTTAATGAAAAATAACAAACCTACGTAAGAGTGTCAGCCTTGAGGAAACAAATCCAAGGATGGAAAAAAGCACAACATGAACCCTTGGACATGGCCTTAGAAAGATATTATGCACTGTTGAACAATTGTCTAGGCCATGGGTTTTCCGAGGAAAGGTTAATGTACCATATCATTGATGGGCTACATAATGAAACAAGAGAGACCTTAGGAATGTATGCCCAAGGCCAACTATATGAACTATGAACCCATCAAGTCCAAGAGCTTATTAAGAGGGTAGCCAAAGAAGAAGGATATATGGCTAGATGGGAGAGTGTTGAAAAACATCAACAAGACCAAAATTTCAACTTAACAAAGGTCCATGATCATAAAATGGAGAAATCAACCAATTTCAAGGTGGAAACATCATCGTTGCCAATACAACAATTATTAGAAGAAGCCGAGGCAAAGATCAATAAGATGTTGGAATGGACGTATCAAAAGTGTGGAGAATTTACCAACAAAATTGGAGATAGAGTTTTAACAACCCAAGAAGCAAGACAAAATAGTAGACAATCGGAAAGAAGGGATAAGAAAAATAAGAGCTCAACTACCAATCATATGTCTAAATGCAACATATGCCTATACGATGACCCCAAGGGCCAATGCCCAATATTGTTACATTTACATAAGCATTGGCGAAATACATTACATCCAGAGTTTGTACGGAGGTACTGTGTTCGATCACAGTGGCAACAATCCTAGTCATGGGGGAAACCACCCTTCGACTGGAGACACCCTTCTTATCATCTGAATCCAAATGCTTATCAAGTTCAACATCTGTTTCTCCAACTGGGCCAACACACTTTATCTCACCACAGTACCATTCTCCTCAATACTATCAACCCATGCCTCCAACACAACCACCACCTTGTGCACCTTATACTCTTCTTAACTTTCAACATTCTCATCCTTTCCCTCCTTCCACAATGCCACCAACTGTTCCTAAGGTGCCTGCACCACAACAAGAACCCATGAATTACACTTGTGCTACTACTACTAATAGCAGTGAAAAGCCTCCTCAACATCAAAAGCGTCCTTTCTTTAAACACAACTGTAAGAAGGGATAACACAATTCCAAGGCCACTACATCTTCCAACCCAGCACAAGTCCCACATTGTAGTGTAGCCTCACATTTGAACCCAACTCCTCATGTAACTTCATCAGGGCCACCAACTCATACTCCAACAACCATGCAACCCAATGAACATAACCATGGGAGGCATCATCCCAATCCTTGCATGCCATCTAATGGTCCTAAACATCATAGTGTGTCAACTCATTATCCGAGAACTACATCGTATAAATTGTCCCACTATACTCATTACAATCAAGTGTGTGAACCCCAATGGGGTAAGTATGACCAGGTCCCAATACTTCCAACATGCAAGGATCCTCATCCTCATTTATTAATCCTTGCCATGCTCAACTATTTAGTTATGGGGGATATCCCCCATTCTAAATAATAAGCAGGGTTAATAAATATTTTTTAGTTTCTTTGATTTTACAACTTTTTTTTTCCAGTTTTTCATTTTTTCAACTTGTTGTTTTATCTTTTTATCTTTTTGTGTTTTTGTCTTTTTACATTTTTTATAAGTAATCTTGTCTACAAATAAAACACTCATGTGGATCGTTGGTTGAGGTGTGTTCTATGTTATTAAGTCATGAGTGATCAATTATTTGGACAATGAGCCCATTACACCCACTTATCCATTCTACAAATAAGAGGTTCTATTCGAGGGTACAGTGATATTCTTGAAATTCTTAAAACTTAAAATTAATTTTGTGTTCATTGTACCCAGAATGAAGAAGGATGGACCAAGAGGGAATGGTTAGGGTGTGACATCAAGGGGACTTGTGGATTCTCTTTGGTGACAACTGTGGGTGTTATCATGCAACGGGGTTATATTAAGATCCTTGTAGATCTAATGAAAAATGGGAGTAAGAGTAATCAAAGGGCACTCAGAAATTTAATGTTGTTCTAAGGAGTCCCACTGGAAAGACATGCACCCATGTCTGAAGGTTGGCAGCTTCTCTAGATCCTGATTCAAAAAAGAAAGAAGAAAAAAAAATCAAAAAGAAAAGTGCCACAAAACAAAAATCACTCCTCCCTTGCATAAAATGCCAAGTGATCGTATGCGTTGGCATTGTGGTACTCTCATAGTCATTTATCATGGGATGAAACAATGCGATGTCGCTGATTAGAAGGATGGACTTGGTCCTGATCTTGGAATGATGGGTTAATGAAAAACTGTGATGTCGCATGATGGGTTCAAATGATTAGAAGGATGGACTTGGTCCTAATCATGCTTACACACAAGATTTGTGTGTCCTGGGTCAGTTACATCATATCCCAATCTCTACGATCCCTTTCTATTCTTCGTCTCACCTCACTGTTTGTGTAATTGTAGCTCGTGTCTCGTATAGCATAGAATTTTCATCTCATTCCAGTGATATTTACATGTGTGTGTTTTGTGGAGTTAGTGCAGATTACATTTAACCCTTCTAGTGCCCACGGACACTTTAAGCGTGGTTACACAAGGGCATTATAGGTTAGAACCTACTTTGGGGAGGACCCACTTGTGTAATCTTTTGTAATTCTCACTTATGACATCGCTCACACACATCATTTCTTACCCTCAGCATAATTTCTCAATAATTTTGTTTCCCTACTATTACCCCTCTAAATTTTAACGTTCCAATGTACCATTACATACCCTTTTTCTTACCACTTAAGGTTTTATTGCTAAAATCTACACCGTCATCATTCATGGTGCCTTTGAATTAAAGAAATTGCCCTAGAACATCTTGATCATAGTCAATGTCCTCAATTTCCAACAATAATTTGAAGAAACTCATTTAGAAAGTTGGTATTTTCATGGTGTCTCATGTCACTAGAGATGTGATATCGCATATGCGATGTATCATACACGATATTGCATCCCCGCCGCCTATAAATAGGTGACCCCCTGCAACACTTAGCGTTATTTTGCCATCTACACGGGGGGAGATTTTGAAATTTTTCTCTGCGACTTACGATTGCGTGACCCTTGCTTTTCTCACTCTATCTCGCTCGTTGGTACTCCAATTTTACTTGCGTTTGAACCTGCTTGAACCCGGAGTGTTCAGTTTAGTCATGGGGAAGGGACACTTGCCGAAAAGTGCCTAATATTTTTGAAATTTATCATCACCCAAAGGACATCTACTAGGGTAATTAACTTTAACACTTAGAATAATTGTGCCTAAAAATCATTTAACCCTTAGGTATACCGGGAAACTAAAATGGAAACCACCTAAGTCACTAGACTCATTATTACAAACTTTTGGACATTATCACACGTGATAACATAAGATCATTAATTAATGCAAGCAGTAAGGTATAACTAAACTTCAAAAACAACCTTACTAATGCTTGGCCCATGTGGTTGCAGATGACCTCGAAACGTCGACAGCAGGAAGGTCCTACCCAAGGTGAAGGCAAACAAGCTCAGAGAGGTGGAAGACAAAGACTTGCTGGACAACATGCAGAATAGGAGTAATCATTCAGCATTCATCAAGATGAACCTCCTATTGGACGGTCCAGGCAGGTAGAAGGAGAAGCTGCTATAGCGCCTGAACTAGGACAACTCACGTTGCCCCAAGAATGCATTCAAGGCATCCACTAGAAGTCCACATTTGTTGCGGTGATTGTAGAATTGAACTTTAAATCATTCACAGAGTTCGCTCCTAAGGCTGTTAGGGATCACCTCAAAGGATCCCGATTTTGGCCTATCTTCTCTGAAAGCAGTGCCTGGTAACTAGGAGAAACATACCAGTTTTGGCACAATAGGGAGGAAGGCACCACTGTGAATATTTGTGGTGTGATAGTAGACTTCTCTACGCAAGCCATTTTGGAAGTGTTAAACCTTCGAAATATAGAGCCCCAGGTTGCTCGGTTATCCACCCGTTCAGACCCTGATGTGCAAAAGGATTGGTTGGAGAAGGCTTATGATAGGGATAAATCATTTGGTGAATTGATGACGAAAGAGAGGGTTTACTTCAAAATTGGAACATATCACCTCTTCCCCACGAAAGGCCTTAAAAGAATATCGATGTATGTGGCTAAAGGATGTGCAGTGTTGATGGGAAAGGTTAACGCTAACCTACCCCATCTATATTTGATAGAGATCCTGAGGCGGTTTGAAGAAAGAAAGATAAGGAAGATGGTGCTACCTTTCCCTTGTCTTATCAAAAATCTTTGCCGATGTGCTGGTATCTGAGGATACACCAATGACGTCCTCCAAAAAGCCCAGAATGCTTCATATGTAGAATTGCTAAAGGCGCTAGCTCTAAGGAAAAGTACTGGTGAAGAACTGGGACCAAAACAAGAAGAAGAACAGGTGGTTGAAACCAGTCAACCTCCAACCAAGAGTCCCAGCCAACAACAAGAAGCAAGGCCCAGCACAGGCCAGGATCAGTTGCCACTACCGCAAGACTATAGACCATCGATGAGCCATCTTAGGGCCATTTCTAAGATGGTCAATTAGGGAAGTCATGATGACTCAAACTTCTTCCAAATCATCGATGATGCCAGGTAGCCTACTATTTCATTGGATTGCACAATGGGAGAAATATCTATTCAAACAGGAGGGAAAAATAGATGGTCACAACAGATCTAAGGAAACGCGGAATCTTTCCAGGTGTAGTTAGAGACTGGTGAAGGGGTGACTATGATGGTCATTCAACACCAGAATGCTGCGGGAGCTACAGATGTGGTCACAGACCACATCAAAGAATCCTTCAACATACTTTTTGTGCCACTAGAAGATCTCTCAGGAGCATGGGATGCTCAAAATTTGGCCAGAACCTCAATGACTCTTATGGAACATCAGGATGTGCTTGATAGATTGCTTCAAATAGGGCAAGTAATGACATCCCTCAAGATGTAACAACAATTTAGTCAAACCTCATTTCCACAAAGGGGAAATTGATCTTAATAGAAGTAAGGGCAGAGCATGCTAAAGCTGAAGTGCAGAAACTACAAGAGTAGCTCATGGCCTTACAAGCCACACAGCGGGATCCTTTGCAATTTGTTCCCGCAGACCAGTTAGAAAATTTTAGAATTAAGCAACTAACAAAGTTAATCATAGAGAATAAGAAAGTGGTGGAAGAAAAGGAGATGACTGTTTGGGATGCCTCCGCAACACAGGCGTAAACTCATGCACATCTTAAGGCACTTTAGGCCTTGCAAGAAGAAAAGAAACAACTTGCGATTGACAATCTTTGTTTAACCACTGTAGAAAAGCAAAAGAATGTTCTCAATGAACACTTCCACCAATTATGAGAACAATTCATTCGGGTCAACCGAGATGTAAGCCATTTAGCCAAAGAAAATTGAACCCTCTTAATGGAGGAGGTACGTGCCATTCGTCAAAAGTCGGCGATTGAGATAAGCGCGTGGCAAAATGAGGCTAAATGACATGAGAAGCTGAAGGAGCACTTCCATGATTAGGTGGGGATGTATAAATAGATCTTTGAAAAGGATATCCATATTGCCAAGGCCCAAATCAACACTATTAGTGCTCAACACACTGATTAGTGGGCCATATTGGACACATATGCTTTCGTCCACCAAGCAAAAGTTAAGAACTAGGACCTGTAGATTCAGGACTTAACAGAGTACATGGAGTTGGTAAATCTCAGATATGCCAACCTTGCCATGTTAACAGCAGGGCACCCAAGGTTAGAGCTCGAGTAGCAGGTAGTAACCACACACATCAAATACAAAGCAGAATTTGCAGAGTAGAAGAAGCTGGTGGAGAAACTGGATGTTGCAAATTCTGAACTTGAGGTGGTAAAAGCCAGCTACTAGGGACAGAAGGATGTCATGGCAGACTTGGCTCAATGGCTAACAGACCTTCATGAATACAAGAACAAAGCAAGAGTCTATGAGGAGGAACGACGGGTGTTCGCGACGTGGTATGTCAAAGCCAACCAAATGTTGCTACAACTACCCTATCCGTGGGAACTGCCGACTCCATCAAACATCAGAACATTAGCATGGATGGTACAAGACCCTTAGACTGAAGAGGAGAAGCTCCAAGCCATACTTCAATGCCATCAAGCCTCAAAACCTGGAGCATAAGACAAAGGGAAGGCACCAATGGAAGAGCCACCACCACCAGGAACTACATGAGTTCCACATTTTTGTAGTTGTAGCATATTTTGTGTGTTTTGTTTTCTTTCCACATTGCGGCATCATTCCATTTTTCTGTCTAATAATCCCATACCTATCCACTGTGTAATCATTTTAACTTAAGAACGAGTTTTCATTCAGTTGTGGGGGTATGATGGGACGTGATATCGCGTCCGCCATGATATTGCATCCCCCAGGATATCGTGTATGCGATATCGCAGTCTACCGCCAGTTCTATAAATAAGAGGTGGCTCCCCCTTGTTTAATCAATAGGTTAGACAGTAGTGAAACTCTGGCAGTTTGATCCCTCCAGAGATAGATTAATTTTCCCGTGTCTACCCGCAGTGTGGTGAATGTAATTGTATGACATTATTTATTCGAGTGTGACTTACTTGGACATGCACATGACCGGCAATAAAGATTGAGATTACTTCATCATTGCAGCATTCACTTTGTTTATTTATTTATTCAATTGTTATTTATTGCTTTCATAATTAGTCTCTCGAACCCTTATCTCCTAGCAACGCGGAATGAGGATGACTTGATTACGAGCATTTAAGTGTGATTACTTGGTAACCCAGTGGTGTACCTAGGATCTATGCTTGGTAATCCCAGTGGTAGTCATGCACAAAGTCCAAGATGTGTACAGATGATCAAGGAACGGATGCTCATCGCACTTAGGTTAGATTAGATTCTTTTACCTTTTCTCTCCTAGCTTAGCTTAGTTAATATTATCTTCCATTGCCTCAAGCGTAGCATTAGATTAGGAACACATCATACACCTCACTCTGGACTAAACCATATGTGACAAATATAATACTAATCCAGGTGGAAAGACAGCGAACTATGACCTAAGGATAACTGTCTAGGTGCCACAACTTGTCCATCTGTGGAGTTCAACTGGATCGCATGTGAAAACGCTTGTATTTGTATGGTTGAGTGTAGGGGTACCTCGCCACTCATCCATAGCCAATTACAATTTCATACACAACCCAACCATTTCAACATTCACAACAGCAAACACACACTCACAATTAGTTTGTTTCATAACTACTAAGTCTACTTGGAGGCATTTGGGCCTTGGTGTTGCAAACCCTATTTGAAGAACACCTTCAATCACGTGACCTTGATGGTCCCCAACGTTGGTGATCCCAAACGATCGCCAACACATGTGTAACTCAATTCTTCTAACTAATTAATTTTTTGTACATTGGAATTAAAAATTTATTCAAAAGTTTCTATGCATATTCTAAATTTTTCAATATTTTTTATTAATAGCCACCATGCTTCCTTCTATTTTATTACTACTAAATGTACCTATGTACATTATTTGTTGTACATAATTTATGCATATTTTGAATAATGTATGTTTGCACTGTCTAAATTCTTCACACACATTGCATTTTGTTAGCACATTTGGACCATTTCGCATTTTGGCCATTTCATGTGTAGGCTTTATGAGGCTGTGGTATTATAAGAGCTATTATACACAATCATTGTGACATAGTGGTGAATAGAGTTTCTTCAAGCTATGAATAGGTCTAGAAAGAATATGAAAGAATACGAGTTCAAGAGCTGTAGATTCTCTCATTAACTAGGAGACTGTCAAGTATTTTAACAATGAGGAATACGAAGTCAAAAAATATGACAAGTTCTTATAAAAAATATAAGGATGCGTACTTGAAGACTATGACTAACCTTGCCTATTTAGATTTTTGGCAAAACACTCTGTTTAGTACTGCTCTTTCTAATGCAACGATTATTTACTCACATGGTATTTTAATTAAAAGCATGATAGTTGGGGATTTGGTTATGGTAAATGGGCTACTTTTCCAGCTTTCAGTTCCTCTTAATTTTTAGGTTCTATGTATTGTGAGACACAACAGGACTTAATAGATATGTAATCAATGTTCTCTTCGCTTGAGGTTAAATCCACCATCTAAGACAAGCCTGATGCAAAGCCATTATATTAAAGTTCTAGTGGAAACATTCAATTTGAAAATATGCATTTTAGATAAGAGAATGGTCAGGATATCGAGGATCTTACAGTTCAAAGTCTAAGAAAGTGCATCGAAGTGGTACCACAAGATACTCTCTGTGATGAACTATCATATTGCTATTCTGCAAAATGGAAAAGTAATTAAACAAGGAAATGACGAGGATCCGCTATTGTTTAGGGGGATGGTATTCCAAGTCATGGGGATAGCAACAAAAATTGAAAGTTATCAAACAATTATTAAGTCTGAATTTTTGCTTCAGATTGCCAAGCTAGCCTCTACAATGAAAGCTTTGATAAGTAGATGCATTTGAAATAGACGAGAGAGGAGAATTCAAGCTTCAGCTACAATCTAAGTTGCAGGAACAGGGCAAAATACACAACACCTACACACTAAAAACCATGACGCAACTACCCAGCCTCTATTCTCATTGCAACGTTCCCACAAATTTCGTTTCATACTAGCCAAGTCTACATGCCATCCAAAAGATTATTGAAAAACAAGAAAATACAAGAAACAACAACAGCAACTGTAATTTCCAAGCAGAAACTGCCCACCATAGCACACAGCGACAGCAGTAGTAGTGCTAGGGCTTGGCCAGAACACAGAACTACAAAATCACAACTCAATAGTGGTCTAATCTAGCTTGAATAGAGCTAACTATAAAACCCACTAAAGCAACCTGAGGAAATCAGCAAGCAAAACTAGCAGTCCTAGTCCTAATACCAATAGCAACAGTAGAAGCATCACTGGTGTAGATGATCATGACTGCTAGAAGCGTGACAACGAAGGATCTAGGAGCGTCTATAGTTGCTGGAGAAGAAGGGGCAATAGATGGAGCTTGAAGAATCTCCTATACTATCCTATCTGTCACCAGGTGAATTGCAGTGGCTAATTTTTCTCACCAAGTGATAGCGCTAAGTACCCCAAATTAACCAGCTACTCACAACGAATGCACAACAATGTTCAAGCTCAACAGAAACATGCTTACAGGAAAACTCCCAACCTTTACTCTCAAAGGAATATGTTACAACACGCACAGGAGGTTGCCCCCAATGTGAGCAGCGCCTCCTACTTTTATAGGCACAAGCGTACCCAACCTTGCCAGTGCACTCTCATGACTAGCATTACAAATGTATCACTTGCATCTCAAAGAGTATGCACATAACCCCTTTGCATGCACTACATCTAGGTGAACCCAGTTGTAATCCCCTTGCATGCATCACACATGGCTTCCTCTAGATGTGCATGCGCTACATCTGGGCAAACCCAATTGTAGTTCCCTTGCATGCATCACACCTAGCTTTACCTGGTGGTACCAAATGGATTTCCACACTCCAAGTATGGATCAATCATAACCCACATACACCTACACATGAGCCTACGATTGCGACAACTCAAGATGCTATGACAAACCCACCCCCACCAGATGAGTCTGATGTCCTCATCAGAAGTCCTTCCAAGTAGAGTTTGATCACGTCCTCAAACTACCATAGGGTAACATCGCGGTCTCATGTGGCATCCTCCACACTATAGCCCTTCCACTGGACTAAGTAGTCAATGCACCGGTTTTTTCAACTAACATCCTTGGCGCGATGACCAAGAATTTTCTTAGCTATCCTCCGAAATTCCTTTCGGATGCCAAGAGGAGCTCTCCTGACTTGATGCCTCACTATGTCCTCATCCTCATAGAAGGGTTTGGGAAAAATTACATGAAATGTCGGATGGATTTTCATCTGCTCTAGTAGTTTCAATCGGTAGGCCACATTGCCCACCCGCTTCACAACCTCGAATGGTTCATCGTACCTTTGAAGAAGAGCTTTCTGATACCATTTATCAGTGACCTTCTTCCAGATTTGGGGAATAATTTTTAACAAGTTCTTATCCCCTTCATTGTACTTGACTGGCCTAGGATTTTGATCAGCATACTTCTTCATGCGTCTCTGTGCCTTAGCTAAGCTATCCTGAGCTTGCTCATAGAGTTCCTTCTTATAGCGTGCAAAGCGATACGCTACAAGGCATTTCCCTTGCGACTTTGATCTTGCCACCTCCAAGGGCATTATGGGCTAATGCCCAAAGACTAACTCTATAGGACTAAACCCCGTTGAAGAAGTTTGATGTAAGTTGTAGTAGAATTGGGTAGTGTCTAGCAGTGCGACCCAATTCTGCTGACTTGTGATTACAAAGTGGCGAAGATACTCTTTGACCAAAGCATTTACTCGCTCCATTTTCCCATCCATCTAGGGGATGGTTGGCTATGGAAAATTTTAATTTTGATCCCATCAAAGAGAATAGTGCCACCCAGAACTTCCCTGTGAATCGAGCATCCCGATCACTTACAATATCTCATGGTACCCTAAATACCTTTACAATGTACCGAAAGAAGAGTTTGACAATTGCTTTTGCAGTGCACGCCTGAGGTGCAACTACAAACACCAAATACTTTGAAAATCGATCAACCACAACCAATACTGATACCTTCCCATCCACCTGTGGGAAGCCCATGATGAAATCCAGGGAGACACACTCCCATGGTCTTTCCAGGATTGGAAGAGGTTGAAGAAGCCTAGCTTGCTTCTTCTTTTTTGTCTTGTCTAGTTGACACACTAGATAAGTTCCCACATATAATTCCACGTCCTCCTCCATCTCAGACCAAAAGTAGCCTCGAGATAGAAGAGCTAGCATCCTCTTCATCCCTAGGTGTCATGAGTTTCCCTCATGAGTGTCCTTGGGTATCATGAGTTTCCCTCATGAGTTCACGCCATAGTCCCTCACCCTTAGGAACATACAACCTATTTCCCCATGTGTACAAGAGATCAGCCTCAAGCTAATACTTTCTCACGAGGCCTTCACGCACCTATTGTCTTAATTGACAATAGGTTTTGTTCACTTCTGTAGCTTGTTTCACCATGTCAATGAAGTTCAACTAAACTATCATCAACGCTGCAACATAAGCCTGAACTTGTTTTCAACTTAGCTCATCTGCTACCTAGTTCTCCTACCCAAGTAGATGAACCCAATCAAAGTCAAATTCTACAAGGTACTCTTGCCATCTTGCCTGCTTTGGGGAGAGTTTCTTCTGAGTTTTAAAGTATGTGTTGGCCACATTGTTTGTGACCATTGTAAACTTCATTCCCAACAGGTAATGCCTCCAGACATTTAGGCAATGCACCACTACCATCATTTCCTTCTCATGAGTAGTGTATCGCTGCTCTGCATCCTTGAGCTTCCTACTCTCGAATGTAATTGGATGTCCCTCTTGCACCAAGACTCCACCAATCACTCGATCGGACACATTGGTATAAAGTTTGAATGGAACTTCAAAGTCAGGCAACCGCAACACTGGTTATGATGTTACAACTTCCGTGATTTGATTGAAGGCCCAAACCCATGTTTGGTTCTTCTTTAGAAAATTGGTCAAGGGGGCTACCTTCCTTATGTAGCCCTTAATAAACCATCAGTAATAGTTGGCAAGTCCTAAAAAGGACTGCAACTCAGGCACCTTCTTTGGACTGGGCCACTCCACGATCACCTGCACCTTCCGATCATCCATCTAAATTTTTCCCTTTGATATTCAGTAACCCAGGAACAAGATCTGCTGGACATCAAATTTGCATTTTTGTTTCTTTACATACAAGTGGTTTTCTTTCAACCTTGAGAAAACCTGCCTCAAGTGTTCTACGTGAGCCTCCAGACTCTCACTATACACAACAATATCATCTAGATAGACCACCACCGATCTATCTAGGAACTCATATAAAACATCATTCATCAAATTACAAAATGTGGCAAGGGCATTGGTAAGCCCAAATGGCATCACCAAAAACTTGAAAGAGCCATATCAAGTTACACATGTTTTTTTTCTTCATCTCCAATAGCGATGCACACCTTCCAATACCCCGACCTAAAATTGAGCTTGGTAAAGTACCTTGCTCTTGCCAAACGATCAAAAAAGTCTGCCACATTTGGCACTGGTACTTGTTTTTTATGATGATTTTGTTCAATGCCCTATAGTCCACACACATCCATAGCATGTCGTCCTGCTTCTTTTGAAAGAGCATCAGTGCCCCATATGGTGCCTTCGAAGGTTGAAGGTAACCAACCTTCAACAAGTCATCTAGTTGCTTGCACAACTTCACAAGCTTCATGGGGGACATTCAATAAGGAACGCTTGTGGATGACCTCACCCAGGGTTCTAACTCGATCTGATGGTCTACCCTCCTTCTGGGAGGTAAGACCTTGGGTAACTCGGGTGGCATCACATCTGTAAATTCTGTTAGCAGATGCCCCACACAATCAAGCACTTCCACTATGTGGTTCTCCTTGATCTCTACCAAGGTAGCCAGCACAATGAATTCACCCCGTTTTACCCCAAAATTAGTTTGAGCTATCGATTGAAACATCAATTTGGACTCTTTACATTTGATAGAAATAAAATTGGGTTGCCTTTCATCAGTAATCAACATCCCCCCCAAGTGTTGTGCCACTAGTGCTTTCACTCNCCCCCCCCCCCCCCCCCAAGTGTTGTGCCACTAGTTCATTCACTCTTACAAAGAATTCAACCCCCAAAATCAACTCAAAATCATCTAAAGAGACGATAAAAAAATTACAATCATCCTCCCAAAGGCCAACTCTGAGAGGAGAAGAGATCATACCATGAACCGATTGTGCTCCCGAGTTTACAGCCTTAACCTTGCTTTGTCTCTTGGCAATGGTCAAGCCAAGTTTCTTGACCAATCACTGAGACACAAATTTGTTTGTCACTCCTGTGTCTAGCATTGCAATTACCTTTTGTCTATCGAGGATGACCTCCATGAACATTAGCTCATTGGCTGAAGCGAATTTTTGGCAAAAAAGAGTATTCATCAAATGTAACGGGTTGCTGCAATCTCCCTCAGACTCCTCTTGAAGTCTCAAGGTCAAAAGCTTCTCTCTTGAAGGACAATCATGAGCCCAGTGTGGTCCATCACAGATAAAGCACCCAGATGAGAATTTCTTCCCTTGGGAGGTTCCATCTCCCTTGGGTTTGGAGGGTGCCCCCTCCTTCTTCTTATCTTTGGGACCTCAATGTTGTTTTCCTCCCTTCTTACCCTCATCGTGGGGCTTCTTCCACTCTGAATTAGATCCAGAATTACCTCGTTTGAAATCGACCAAGCCATTCGTAGCAGCTATGGACGTTGGCAGATCTTTCACGTTCTACCTACTCAGCTCAGCCTGAGCCCACGGTTGCAACCCTAAAACGAAGTTAAATAACTTATCCTCATTAGACATATTTTTGATGTCTAGTATCAAGGAACTAAATTCCTTGACGTATTCACACAAGGTAGTGGTATGTCTCAAATTTCTCAAAGACTCCCGTGCCATCCTTGTGACATTCACAGGAAGAAACTGATCCTTCAACTCCTTTCTTAGCACCTCCCACGTTGTGATTTGAGGGCGGCTAGCACTCAAATCATTTTCTAGCCATGTCCTCCACCAGATCTTTGCATCTTCCACAAGATACATGCTCGTTATCATAATCCTCTGGTCCTCAGGAACACAAGAAGCATAAAAGTCTTGTTCCATGTCCCACAGGAATTTTTTCAACTCCTTTGCGTTTCGGCTCCCTCCAAACTGTTTTGGCTCTGGCACTTTCAGTTTGAAGGTGTTTGGGATCTCGCTAGCATTTGAAGATCCTACAAAAATCTTCTTTAGTAATGCAAGGTCATCTTCAAAGGATGACAAATGTACCTTTACGCTCTTGATCTCGCCAACATGAGATTCAAGCTCACTTTGCACAACATCACTGTTTTGCTACAATTCGTTAATCTTCCTATGGTGCAAAACCACTTGGTCTGCAAGGGATCGAGCATTAGGAGTAGGAACTTTGATCAATTCTTCCAAAATAGCAACGTGCTTAGCAAGGTCCTCCATCATGAACAACCTTGCTTCGATACCAACTGTCACCAGGTGAATCATAGCAACTAATTTTTCTCACTAGGTGATAGCGCTAAGTGCCCCAACTTAGCCAGCTACTCACAAAAAATGCACAACAATGCTCAAGCTCAACAGAAACACACTTACAGGAAAACTCCCAACCTTTACTCTCAAAGGAATATGTTACAACATGCATAGGAAGTTTCCCCCAATGTGAGCAGTGCCTCCTACTTTTATAGGCACGAGCATACCCAGCCTTGCCAGTGCACTACCATGACTGGTGTTACAAACGTATCACTTGCATCTCAAAGAGTATGCACGTAACCCCTTTGCATGCACTACATCTAGGTGAACCCAGTTGTAGTCCCCTCACATGCATCACACATGGCTTCCTCTAGATGTGCATGCGCTACATCTGGGCAAACCCAATTGTAGTTCCCTCGCATGCGTCGCACCTAGCTTTGCCTGGCAGTACCAAATGGCTTTCCATACTCCAAGTGTGAATCAATCATACCTCACGTACACCTGCACATGAGCCTACAATTGCGGCAACTCAAGATGCTATGACACTATCCTAGTAGCCTCATGATTGATAGAAAGTATATCTACATGTCATGGATTCCGAACAGGATTATGCCCTAAACACATGCTTGGGATGCTATTGGAGACACAGGAGCTACTTTTGAACATGGCATCACCATTACCATCTATAGATTCATCACGTTGACACCGTTTCTACATTGGTTATGTGCCATTACACTGACCACCGAGATGAAGATAGAGAAAAGCATGTGCCAAAACATAAAACCCTCATCCTTATATTGACCATGATTTTATTTTAAAAGAAAAAGGTTTTATTAATTGATGTCATGCCCAAAGCTATAGCATAAAAAAATATTCATACGGGCATAATGTTACAATTAAAGTTTTAATAATAATCTATATGCATATATAAAGAATGGAATGAAAGGTTATCATTAAAAAGAAAAAGAGAGTTTATTGCATAATTATCCACAGGAAACTTGACAACTATGACATGTATTTCTCTAATTATAATAACATTTTATGAAAGTTATAGCTTCGTAGGGTAGTTATGAATTAATCCCCTAGATATTTGTAACTCACCTCTTTTTCTCATGATGATTCTAACTACCTTGAAGTCACTATAAAAGGGCTTCAAGGGCTTCGAGGGTAGAATTCAGAAAGGGGGATTTATGGGTGAAAGATACTTAGAAGAATATTGAAGATTGTAAATCATGGATTGCTAAAGACATCAATTCAGTTGCTTTGTTTTAATCCTATAAGTTCTTTTATTCCCATTTTTTTCTCAATTTCCTAGCTAATGATCTAGATAGTAGTATGCTTGCATTTAATTTTCGAATTTTCTAGATTAGTCTTATAGCTCTATTTTTGCGCAATATTAGACTTCTATTAGGTTTGTCATATAAGAGCTTATGTTGTCTTAGAATAGCATCTTGAGTAATTTAATAGTAATGTTTTATAAAAATTTCCTGTTTGAGTCTAGAGGATCTAGAAATTCTATGATACTTTAACTTACTTCACATAGCGTCGTTTATTTAAAGTTTTTGCCTTAATATTTCAATCTTGAAATTGTCAAATTTTTCTGCTAGTTCTAGTGTTGGAGTTCTTAACAACTATTAACTAGCCAAAAAAAAGCTTGTACTTTTTGTTTACAAAGCATTTTGGTAGTGTAATAAGATTATCTTTTATGAACTTGCTTGTTGGGCTTAAAGAGTTTGAACAATTTGTTATACTTAGATTGATTTGGAATAGCTTTATTACGAAGTGTTTCATCATGTTTAATTTATCTTTCCTAAATTTTTTAAATTCACACAAATCTACTTTCTTTTCCTTTCTCTCTCTAAATCCTTTGAATCTCACTTTATTTCTAGTTTTCTTGTGGAATTTTCTCTTTGGGGAAAATTAGGAGTAGATTGGCAAAATTATGCTCAAGCATTTTTATGAAATTTTATGTGCTTCAAATAATGTACTATAGGGACTATATAGACTAAGTAATTTGACAAAATAGGAATCTTTAATAACTCACAATATTTGAAAAAGCTAGCTAAATTGCTTTTATAATAGCCAATTACAGTTTTATACACCAACCCAAGCATTTCAACATTTACAACAACAACTACACATTTACACATAGTTCATTCTATAACCACTAAGTTTATTTGGAGGTATCTAGGCCTTGGTGTTTCCAGATGACCAATAAGCACCTAAATCCTATTTTAAGGAACACCTTTCTTTCCCATGATCCCATAGTTGCAAGACCGAAGACCAAAACATTAGCAGTGCTAAACAATTACCAAGACATTCTTTCTCACCAAAGATATGCATGTAACATGCTTTCTCTTCATAATGCTATATTCATTTTCTTTTACAATAGCTAAATATAAATTCATGATACTAAGTTTAACATCAATTAAACTGAGTCATGTCCTTCTCATAATGATTTGAAAATTTATTTTATTACTCTTAATATATGACCATTTACTAATAATGATTCATCTCCAATTGGTACTAATGCTATTATTACTGAATGATCAATAAGCTATGATAAGACCTAATATGTCAGGCAACTTTGTTGATGCATCCCCATTGACGAAGCCTCATTAATGCATCCCTGTCAATGCATCTTAGATGTGTCAACACATATATGTCAATGAGGATGTGTAGATGCATTAACTAGCAATTCATCTTAGATGCATTGATGCAGCCTCATCAACGCATCCATGTCGATGCAACTAAAGAATGCCTACATTTTCCTATAAAGATGCAAGTGCATGTCACATATTTGGCATCATTTGGTTAAGCATGTAGTCAAACTCTTGCAACTTTATTTCATAATCTTAGCAAATTTTTATTGAGTGTCTACATGGTGGATTTGAGTTATTTGTATGGAGTCTTATTCAAGCGGCATTATACCTGGATACATTCCATGAATTACAATAAGATTGAGAATAATTCAGATTTATTATAGCACTTTTAATTAGAATAGATTTACTTTCAATGCAATTTATTTTCCATGTAATTAGTTAATATTTACATTTCCATGCACATTAATCAATCAGTGGAATGAGCGTAATCATTTTTGAGCATAAACACATATTCACTTGGTAATTCCAATAGAGTTATTGCTTGGTTTGCCTAGTAGTATAACACTTGGTAATTCCAATAGTGGGTATGTGATTTCAAGATGTGTACGACAAGCTGGGAATGGACACTCAACGCCCCTAGGCTAGCTTAGAATTTATCCTATTGCTATTAACTAGATTAAATAATTAATTTCTCTGTTATTATTAAGGTTAGTTAAAAGGCCCCAACAACATCATAATCATATGCCTCACTTTGGACTAAACCAGATGTCATAAAGCTACCACTAGTCCAAGTGAGAAGATAGTATCCTATGACCAATGCTTAACAATCTAGATATTACACTAGTTCCATCCATGGAATTCAACTGGATTGCATGTAAATGCTTGTGATTTGTATAATTAGGTGTACAGGGTACCTACTACTTAGCATTAGTGTTATTGTTGAGGATGGTGCTAGTGATCTAGATTAGTTATATTACCAATGATGGTTGTAAAAGCATTAACAATTTATCTTTTTGAAAATATTAATATTTTAAGTCACACACATTATCAATTGAAAGCATGTCTCCTTCACATAGGGCCAATAATCCATCACATGATGAGGATACTAGTAGGAGAAATGATAAGATCTATACTAAAGAGAATTGAAGTGAACCACTATGAGCAATGATCTCATATGCTCATTTACACTCTTACTACATTCAAAGACTACATTCAACTAATGCAAACAATCCTAGAGGAGGAGTAAGTCCAAGGCCTAGAACCTCCTCCAAACCTAGAAGAGATAAATCAAGAGATCATAGAGGGAGATATAGGAGCCATGATGATTCTCCCAATTCATCATCTTCCTCTTCCTCTTCAACGTCTAGTTCTGACAAAGATGAATGTAGGTATAGAGATAGAGATACACTAAGGGGTCAAGATAAAGATAGAAATGGATAGAAAAGGCAAGATGAAAAAATCAAAGTGAGCATAGACAAGATCATCAAAATCAAATAAATAGAAATAGAGATTATCATTATGATATGTCTAATGATAATGAACCCTTGTTGGCTACCAACAGCATGATATAGATCATGGATTGAATACCCCATAGGCATTAAAGGGAAAGTTTCATCAAAATGCTTAATATGAATAACATTCTTGAATTTCAGGAAGACTATAATTCCAATCCACGACATCATTTACAAGCTTTCCATGATACTTGTGCCTTGCAAAATATTGAAAGTAAGTGGAAAAAGCTTAAGCTCTTTCCTAGGACACTAATAAAAGAAGTTGAAAGTTGATATAGATCATTGGAACCAGATTCAATCCACTAGTAGTCCATTATGCTTGAGCTCTTTAATGAAAAATACCAAACCTATGAAAGAGTGTCCAATCTAAGAAAACAAGACCAAGGGTGGAAGCATGAAAACCATGAATCCTTAGATGTAGGCCTGGAGAGATACTATTTTCTACTACATAAATATCCAAGCCATGGTTTTTCTCAAAAAGAGCAACTTCTCCACATCATAGATGGGCTTCATAACCAAACAAGCGAGACCCTTGGGATCTATGCCCAAGGACAATTATCAAAACTAAGAGTTCATCAAATAGAAAGGCTAGTTAAATAGGTGGTAAAAGAAGAAGGAGAGCTATGTAAAAGGGAGAATGTAAAGGAATATAACCATGATCCAACTTTCCACAAAAGGGAGATCGACATTTATGATCAGGAAAAAGATGCAGCTCTTAATGATTTGATTTCACACAAAACCTTATTAATACAAAATTCTATTACTAAGATTGAAGCAAGGATAGATAAGATATGGGAATTGATGGAATAAAAAGTTACAACAAACTTGAAAATCATAGAGGAAAAGGTAAAGTAAGTAGGATATAGTAATCAAGACAAGAAGGAGAAAAAGAATAAGAAAATAAGTAAGGACACTTATCAGCAAAAAGGGAAAATAGCTGTAGTAGAAGAGGTTTCAAACTTAGATACAAAGAAGAATAATTACTATAACATCTGTCAATATGAACATCCAAAGAGGTATTACCTTGTTATGTTATATCTACAAGACGCTAGGGCTTTTGCTTTGAATCCTAAGCTCACAGAAAAGCAAATGCCTAGAAGATTACCTTACCCATAAGGTAATTATAGATAGTCCTACAACCAATGGTACTATCACAATGGGACTTCTTATCAACCTCAAGACTACTATCAACCACAATGGAAAAACCCATAGTCATGGGGGATTCCATCAACAAACTAGCAATAGTCGTATTGCTAGCTAGACTCTTATGGATACTATGTTCAACAACCTATTTCTCCAAGTTATCTACTTCCCATGCTTTAAATTGCTCCTACTACTCTCCTAAATATCATCAACTCACAACATATCCTATGGGATCACCATCTTGTACCTTTTATTCTCCGTCACATCCTTAATACTCTCATACTTCCCTCCAACATATGTCACCACCAACAATGTAGGAAGGATTGGTACTACAACCTCAATAGAAGAATGCCACTTATGCCGTGAACATACAAGTGAATGATAATGTTAATAGATTTTAGCAAAAGTCTTGAAAATGTCCTTTCTTTAAAATAGTTTTCACACAGGTGAATAAACCTAGTAGACCTACTAGCTCATCAGAACTAGCATAAGGACAATCTAGTGCAACCCCCTTCTTTAGAAAAATAATATCTCCTAATCCTACATAAAAGCCAACAACCATTGCCACTCTGACACAAAACATAAAATATGAACCTATCACTATGGAGAGATAAAAAATTCCATGCATTATTAATAATAATAAAGGATGCAATTATGAGCATAAAGTTCAAAGTATTAACATGATCCCTATACCAACCCATAACAAAGTTAAGGAATAAGTGTGTGTGCAAAACCAAGTCTACACAATTGCCACTAAACTAAAAGACATCTAATAGCTCAAAAATGAGAATACAAAACCATTCAAAAGATGCATGAAGACATCCAACCCAGTTATTAGTTCTTATCCTAAGAAAATGATGAGCGGCGAGGTACCCCTACGCTCAACCTGTTGGCGACCGTTTAGGACACGACCGCCAACAAGTGTCCTCGAACAAGATTTAGGTGCTTACTGGTCTCTAGCAACACCAAGGCCTAGATACCTCCAAATAGACTCAGTAGTTAATGTGAGTATGTATGTGTGTTGTTGCGATGTGCGGTTGTGAAAAATGAAATGATTGCGTTGTGTGTAAACTACAAATGACTTATCTTAAAGAGATTCAGCCAACTTTGCCAAGTACTGTGAGTTATTGAGAGTTCCTATTTTGTTCAATT
>MNCI01016974.1:178982-195614 GCA_015680685.1 Gnetum montanum | reverse complement strand
AAGAACAATAAGAGCAATCTAAAAATCCCAAAATTACTTGCCAAGCATGATACTATCTAAACCATTAGCTAAACAATTTAAACAAAATATAAAAAAATAAGCATAACTCACAGGACTATGACAAAGAGGCTGAAATCTTTTCATTAGCAAGTCATCTTACAAGCAATCTTTTACAATGTCTTCCTCCAAGACCCAAAGTGAGACCCCTAGTGTGTTGTCCCAAAAGTATGTGATGTCAAAAGTCCCAAGTGTGTGATCATTTTCTTCTTACCCCTAAAGCCTTTTTATAGGGTTCAAAAGGTAGTTACATATTTCAAAATATCTTAGCTAACTTCTCTCCCAAGTAAGGAAGTTATAACTTGCCCAACAAGTTAGGAGATATTACTTGCCCAACAAGTTAGTAGATTAGTTGCCCAACAAGTTAGGTAAGTTGTAACTTATAAAGTTTTGGAGACAATTATGCTAACATTGGCATCTGTAAATATTACAAATATTGCTTTTATAAGGAATAGCCTATAATTATTTAATTTAAAATAAATACAAGATCTCCATATTATAAGAGCTCCATAATAATTTTTTATTTTTATTTATTTAGAATTTTAATTACTAAATGTCATTAAGCCCTAGTAATTCTCATGAAAGTAATTTAGCATCCACCTTAGTGTAGACATTGGTGTTGGCAGATAAGTAAATTTGCATTTTAAATTCGCATAAAATTTGTTGCTGGCTTTGCTTCCTTGGAAAAATGACATTCACAGGAACAAGAAATTTGAATTCGGTAGTGGTTACGGTGCCTCCAAATGTGAAGTCCGAATGTGAAGGCACTAGGCCTGGAACTGTCGGCAAATAATTTCAAATTATTCCACCCTACCAGAACCGTATATCAACTACCACCGCGAAAGAAGGCCCTGCCACCGCGTTTAGTAATGTTGTCGTGTGTTCCGTAAAAACTACGGCTGTTGTAACTTTTGCCGCTATGCTTCCTGTATGTTTTTTTTTTCAAAGCATTTATCGCTTATTTCCATCTAGTCGCTGAAACTACCTTTGATGAATTAATCTTGGTGAAAAAATTTTAATAGCATACACAATATTCTTTCATTGAATTTCATCTTAGATTCCTGTGCAGTAGTGAATTTTCCAATACCAAATCTGATAGAAGTATGGACCATATCTTCCTCAAAACATATGATGGTTCAACACTTGCGCTCATACATGCACTATCATTAGAAACTACAATTTCTTTGAGGTCCATCAGCAAGCTCTAAGAAAAATATTTCCTGGATACCTATGTTGGAAACTTCCACAGGCAGCGCCCATGCCGACTGCCAGAGGAGTCGCCACTGTGCCGTTTTGGAGGCCCCTCTCCTGACCACTGTGTTCATGTGTGGCTCCAGCTGTACACATGGACGGTGACGCATGTACAAGGTGCCCACATCCTTGGGGCCACTAAGCTTGTGCTCTGATAGCGACGTGCAGCGAAATCTTGGCAGCGGCTTGGGCTATGTCTATGTGAAGGACCACCTTGCAATTCATTATTCCTCCTTGAAGGTTGTGGCTTGGCTGAACATTCTAAGAATTAGCAACACTAAATATTCCATTGTTGTTCATTTCTTTTACTTTAAATCCAAGCAGGGTTTCCCTTTGTAAAATGTGTATGTTTGCTCTGGAGTCACCTGCTCTATGAACGAACTCGAACTTACGCCACCTAATGGACAGGAGCGGCCTTGCAAGGTGTCATTTTCAAATTTCGGTGGAGTAATGAGCGACGTCTTGGACCAGCTAAATAGATCTATGGTGGTTCTTCCGCCCGACGAATTTGGCTTCTGGTTCTTACCCTGCATTATTGTTCTTGCTCAAACCCTCGGTCCAGCACGAAGAAATCAATCGTTCTCCTCCTACTTGCTTGCACCACAAAACCAAATCCTGCCAATGATTCAAATGTTGTCTGTGGCTTACAGTTGGTTTTATTATCTTATTTTATCAGCATCTACAGCTCTGATTTATCTATTTTGTTTATGTTCACACTCAGGATGACGTTTTTTCTACAGATGAACTCGAATGTGGGGCTTTATCCTTGGAAACCTTTGATTTTTATTTTAATTTGGGACTCTTCCAGTGATTTTTTTTAGCATTATTCATATTTTTAATCATGTCCTCTGCTAATGCTTTCTTGGGTAAATAATATAATTCTTGTTTGCTATTATACTATCTCTCAATCTCCATCCAAAGGAATAATTTGGCACTTAAATTTCGTATCTGAAGAAGGCCTCAACATCATTTTATTTACCAGTTGATTACTTCTCCAAAACACCCATCAACCCATAACCTTAAAGCTACATGTTCACTTTTAAATTTTCAAGTCCAACTATTCCATGGAATGGCCAAATGTGCCAACACAACCATACGAATACAAGCGTTTCACGCACGATCCAGTCAAATTCCAAGGACTAAGTGCTTGTGCGTCCTTGTGGAACAAGGATGGGTTGGTTCATCATTTAAGTAAGCTTGAGGCATATGATTTTTATAGCTTTTATGTTTTTATGTCATGCTGCTAATAAGGGAGGAGAGAGAGAGATAACTAAGTGAATAATTTAACTTAACTACTGATTAACTAGGCTTTAAACTAATCCTAACACCAGTATTTGTTCACTTTCCTTACACATCCTGAACTAGTGCAACACTACTAGGATTACCAAATGCTAATCGTTACTAGGTTACCAAGTGTTACACACATGCTCGAAGTGATCATACTATGTGTGCTAATAATAGAAATCTAAAGTGCATAAAATAAAATAAAATAAAGGAAATGAGTAAGAAACAAATCTCAAGTGCTGCAAGGATAAATCCAAGAGCTCATCTTTATTACCATACACAAGGTATGCTCAGGTACACAATGCTCGAATAAAGATCCATCTACACTTAGACCTCCTGCTATGGGCACTTGGAAAATACTCTAACTTGACTCCTAAAAGACTTCTCCAAGACTTCCCTTGAAATATTTCCTTCCAAGACTTCCTCCTTAAATTGTGCGCCTAGGCACTATATTTATAGGCTTGGGAGAAACTACTCTAATAATTAGAAAAACTGCCACTCTAATTTTAGAGGAACTTCCACTCTAATAATTAGAATAAACTGCTAGAGTAACTGCTCCTATCATACCCCCATGACTGAATGAAAAATCATCCTCAAGTTCCTTACAGAATATTGGGAAGGTATGGGATTATTAACTAATTGACAACTGACAGTGGAATGGGATGATAGACTCAACGTACCCAGTGAACGGATCAATAAGCATATTACAACCTTAGTGTTCATGACCATTGTGGTGAAGACTCATACATAAATGACATCCAAGCCTTTATTGGTAGCTTGTAGAGGAAGAGAGATAGAGAAAATGAAGTGTGTTGCTACCAATGCTAAGATTTCACCTTCCGTTATTTATCCATAGCTATGCCACTAGACTTGCTCCTTTCGTAAATGCTCCAATTCCAGTCCATCTTGAGTGCTTCCTCCAAGCCTAGTCCATTGTTTCTATGATCGCCATCTGCACACACAACATAGTCACAAATGATCAAGGATAGATAAACCATAATGCAGTTGATACCTTACCTCAATACAAAGCACATTGGCTGAGTTGTGGTTATGGTAGAAACTAGTTCGGAGATTTATCATAGGTGACTATCCAAGGTGTAGGGGTTAGGCAAATAGTAAAATGGAGAAAATTGAAAAATATGTGCCAGGGCCCCCATGACTAAGAGAGAACCTTCGGTAGCTATAAGATGGGAAAATGTGAGGAACAAGAAAGATGGGAAAAAATAACAATGGAGACGCCAATAAAATGGATGTCATGGATGGGGATGAAACAAGAAATGATTGATTACAGAAATTATTTAAGGGAAAGAAGTTAACAATTACACCAAAAAGAAATGCCAGTGGGTCCTTCCCAAAGTAGGCTCATGCCTTTCATGCCCTAATAAACCCACAAACCAAAGAGTCCATAGGCTCTAGGAATGTCATTTGGAAGCAAGAGTTAAAAACTTACCCATAAGTATTCACCAAAGAAAAACAATGCATCAACCTAGAATAGACTAATGATAAAACCAGCAATGAGGTGGAAAATGGGAAGAAAGATGAAGAGGAGAGAATGGAATGGAATCCCAAAAACAAGGTTGTTTAAAGCCCCTTGTGTATTTTATGGTTAATGTGACTGAGTAGAACTCATCCCAAATTCAGACTCAAACAAACCACATCCAGTGACCTCACATCAACACACTTGATCAATCCATCCACTTGAAGCAACAAGAATGCTTCCACAAAGAGTCACCACAATTTTGAGGAGAGCAAGATGGAGAAGTAGGAAGTGAGAAAGGGTCTTAGTTAGAGGGAACCTTTAGGCATGGGTAACACATCTTTCCAGTTCCATAACCAGTGCTTGTAGCCCATATTGCTTTATTATGTCTAAGGGGTGTGCTTCAAATTCTCACTCTTTTTTTTTCATGAGAGCCACACCATGCAAAGACTTATTGTTATTCACTTCGCTTCCTAATTTTTGAACAATGTTAGAATGGCGGAAAACCCAAGAAAAAGCATCCAAGCACCCAAGAGAATGGCTAGCACAAATGCATCGAATCCCCTTGAAGTCACACCCTTTTCATTGTTTGAATATTTCCTTAGTTTAAAAAATACCCAGCCACCAATTCATTAAAAGTTTACTTAGAAAAAGAGGAACTGTATAGTTCCAAGCCAAAGGAGACTGAAACAACCCAAAATTCGAAGGCATGCTTGCTTCACCAGGTCTTTGCAAATCGTGCAGCGTTACGAAAGTTCTTCAAGGGATGGATGCTTTGATGTTCAGAATATCCAATTCGATAAGTTTTCTACCCCAGGTGTCAACAAGCTAAACGGATTCTCTAGCCTACCCACCTAAGTAGTTCATCCAGCTGACAACGCACTTAGGAGCAGTGCATGGAATTGTTGGCAGTTCTCAGAACACGCAAAACACTTCAGAAACTTTTCTAAGTTAAGGATTTTTTCTACACTATGGTATGCTATGCAGCATAGCATAGCGTAGCAAAAGATAGACGGTCAGTCCTCTCGCCCGACTTCAAGTCCTTCAACAATGTCTCCTTCCGTCAGAAAGCAACGAACTTGGAAAAAAGTAGGCCATGTTGGCTACTATGCTACGCTGAGCTACATGGCATAGCGATGCATAGCAATTTTGGGAAAGTGACAGAAGGTAACTCAAATGGCAGGATCAACAAGTTTGCAAGTTTCGCAGTGCAAAAGGCAAAGTTTGCAAATTGTTGATGTCTTGCAGATTGTCAACATTTTTTGCAACTAAGGTCAGCTACTACGCTACATAGCGTAGCGTGGCATAGCAAATCTACAACCAGTAGTCACAACACTGCAAAGCTTTCCAGCAGATGCAATAAGACGTGACACAGATTCTTGCTTCAAACTAGCAGTTATGCTACGCTACGCTGCGTAGCATAGCACAGTGTAACAAGATGCTATACTACGCCAAGCATGCTATGCTACAAAGCATAGCAAAGCATAGCGAGTAGTTATGCTACATCAATGCACCTTACCTAATTGACCATTGCTCTAACAGTGTAATTACAGCGTAGCAGGCTCATAATTATGGCATGGCAGGCTTGTCCAATGGTCATGCAAGCATGTGCAACATAGACAGGTCAACGCAAGTCTAGGGCACGTGGCATCCAAACCGCATCTTTCGCGTGCCCTTGATCCTATAAATACCCCAACGAGCAACGTTCAAAGGGCTTCATTTTGGGCAATCCGAGTCTGGGTTTTTTGGCAATCTAGTCGGCTAATAATTTTTTTGGTTGACAAGCAAAAAGTTAGCACTATAACCTTGAGCATTGTAACCTTTTTGTTTGACATTGTAAACAATTAGCATTCTCAGTTGGCATTTTGTTCTGCTTGGTAGCACTTTGCATTGTTAACGCCTGAGTCCGTGTTCAAGCACATAGTCATCTTGCTCTACACTTCTTGGTTACTCTGGGATCTCTGCACTTCTTAGCACTGTGCAACCGATTATATCCACCTTGACAGAGCAAAGTCGTAGCTTCGAAGTGGTGCAGTTTTCTAACTGCATCTTACTTTGTCTCCTGGTTATTATTGCATCTTACACTATTTTTCGTCCCTTTTACATTTAAGCATTGCTTTGCGCTATCAGTCTCATTTTCAAATTATCTGGTTGCAAAAGGTTATATTAACACCGACTAAGTCCTTGTCTGATCGACCAAACCATTCAAGGCACCCTAGTTCTACTTTTATCCAGCACAACCCTCCCATGGATCCGGGGTTAAGACTATCAACGACCTACGACCCATCAGTGTTTTCTAGTCACCGATGTTTTCGGTTGCTACAGTTTTCTAGCACTAGAAGGAGGGCCTTTTAGTGCCCTTTCTGTGTGTCACAGTAGTCTTATAAGCCTTCTGCACCTTGATACGCATTAGCATAAACTTGGCACTTGTCTGTGGTTGTTTACACGTTGTGGGATGCAGATCAGTCGCCTCAATGGTTCCTCAGGAACCCTCTAGGACGTAAAGCCTCCGATTGCCAGTTAAATTACCTATTTTATGGTAGTCTTGCATGCGTTCTATATCCTATCATGCACTAGCATAAATGTGAAACCCTTTTGTGGTTGTTTACGCATCTTGTGGTACAGATCGGTTGCTTCAACGGTTCCTTGGGAACCCTGCAAGACATAAAGCATTTTTGATTGCTTTCCAATTCCTTTGTTTTTCTCGTCCACAAAATTGTCTAGCTTTTTGATTTCCTTGCTTTTTTCATTTGCAAAACTGTCTAACTTAGTAACAATGACTTTTGCAACTACTGCTGCTAATACCTTCAACATTGAAGTTCCCAGCACGATTCAAGGCATCACAGGTGCTGAACAACTACTCAACTCAATGCTGGAAACATGTCGATCCCTTAGGATTCAAAATCAGGGACCTGAGGGCTTGGCCCAGCAACATGAGCGCTATAACTTCCTCTATGCAAAGGTTCAGGCAAACTTGCCTTTGGATGTACATAAGTTTGAAGGCAAACATAGCTTCGAGTTCACTTACGGCGATAGGAAGGAGTTTGTTCCCACTCTCGGTGCTTCCATACCTTTGACACAAACAAATCAAAGGCTTCTAGACTAGCTAATCTAGTTGGCAAAACTTAGGGAGCAATAGGACACAGCGTCTAACCAGGATGACGCCTTCTAGGATGAATAGGAGGAACTCGATTCCCAATCCAGCAAGGGAGGTCAAACCAACACCATTCCTGTCCCTCCTACCCAGTCCTTCTGCACCAATATATCGTATGTCACCATTCCCTTTTTGATCATGCCTACACTCCTACAGCCTACAACTACACCTACAATGGGTAGCCATGTCACCTTCCCCACGTATCAATGCCCTTATTCCCCTGTCTCATTTACGACAACTATGCCTCCGCAAACTGTGCATCAGTCCATTCCTGTAGCGCATCACACACCAATCACGACTACCTTACCGTACGTTCATACTGTACCTACTTTACAATCATACACAACTTCCATTTCAATTCCTACGTTCATGTCTACTCCACCCACCGTGGTGGGCCTAGGCCCATCCACATGGTGGACCCCATTCACTTCTTCACCTATTCCACAACCGTTGCAGATGTCTCATTATGTTCACCCTTAGACCTACCAAACCCCACAAACAGTACAACCCAACACAGGGCTATGGTCTATTCCGTCGGTGACACAAGCAATCTATCCGGAAGTACAACCCGTGGTTGCTGCTCCAACAGCACCACCTGTCGGGTGGTGGACAACGCAAGTAGCAATGTTCGTGGGGGCTATCCCAATGGTACTACCGATGGGTCACGCCACCGCCCCCACCATTCAGCAGATGGGAACTACCTCGGTAGTTCCCCAATAGTACACATCGTCGTAGGGTTTGGATCAAGCATTCCAGCTTATCCAAACCCTCACCAAGGAAATAATACATCTCAAAGCTGTTGGGTTTGACATGGTACAAGTCATGGACTTTTACCAGGATGACCCCATCAGCCCTGCAATCCCTGCGCTGATGTTACCCCTAGGGATGTCCCTCCCCCACTTCATGAAGTACAATGGGAAGGAAGATCCCAATGCACATCTTATTACCTTTAGGTCTAAGTCCCTTATGTTGCAACAATGGCCGCACACAATTATTCATGTCTTTGTTATGTCCCTAGTTGGGAAAGCCCTGGATTGGTACCACGCACTGCCACGCTCATCCATTTCAACTCTAGAAGAGCTTCTAACGCAGTTTGTGATGTGCTTCAAGTATCACTTGAAGGCAGAAACCACACTAGACCAGTTGATGAGCGTGAAGCAAGATCCTCTGGAACTAGTCCAGAAGTTCATCCAGCATTAGAGCGTAACCCTTAATGAAATTCATGTGCCCATCGCGGAGGCCCACTTGCTAGCCATCTTTAAGGGTGCAATGAATGACTTTATCAAGTCTAAACTGTACTACCTCACCCCTCGCACTCTTAGTAAAGCCTTTGCTCAGACTAAGAGTATACAGGACGCGGCCGAGGCAAGCAAAGACCTGACCTACATTGCCTACAAAAACACCTTCACAAAGAAGGACAAGGGTAAGGCCCCAACAACCATAGTGGCCGCTATGGTGATCGAGGCCAAGCCCAAGCCTAGTAACAATGGTAACAAGAACAACAAAAAACCAACCGTACCCATAGCTAATCTTGTGCCCAAGCAGGGCAATGCACCCTAACCTCCAGTACCTGCACCTGAGACATCTGCACAACCCAAACTAAACTTTCAATGTAAAGATCACTCAAAGTATACCCCACTGCCTCTTAAGCCTTCAGAACTTCTAAACTAGCTACTGGCGGCAGGGCACATCCAACACAAGCAGATGTCGGAAGAAGGCATCAGGAGACATCAGCACTACTGCGAGCTTCTTAGGAATCCCTCTTTGGCCCTACCCAATGAGCCCCCAGTTCCTAAGGGTTTCAAGCTAGATAGGTTTTGTGATTATCACCAACAGTGTGGTCACAACACAGATTACTATCTAGCATTATAGGGAAAACTGGTGTTGGACGAAAGCAACCCAGTACACCGTGAGAACCAATTTATTCATGTCTATACAAACCCCCTCAATGCCAACAATGTTGGCTACTTCATCAATACCATCAGTGTTGAAAATGATCCTAAGCTACCCCAACAGCCATTCGTGGTCCGTGTGCCTCAGTGTAGTGCACCAACATCACCAATGACTGGCCGAAGCTCACAACAATCATTCGTTCTGAGAGTCCCTCCATGAGCATCCATCTCCGTGCCACTTGTTAGTAAAACTGCGCTACCCCACCCATTAACATCGTTATCCCCTTTCATCATTAGGGGGTCGACTCCTTCGACAGCCCCCATCCCACACAAGATAGCTGAACAACCTTCTCATCCTAAAAAATGGGAAGTGTGTTTCATGGGTGAGACGTCGAGAGGAAGTACCATCCCTGGTATTTCCAAGCCTACGTCTTCACCCCCTATGTCCACACCCTCATTGCCAAAGAGGGATGTCACTATAATTGCATAGTCTGTGCCACCTTGCCAAAAAGGGTCTGAACCTAGACCCAAAATCACCCCTCCTCAGGAAATTCATCTTTTGGGATGAATCGAAGAAGAGGAAAGCGTTAAATAGGGGTTGTCCAAGATCTTTTGGATGCTCTCACTCAAATCAGGCAAGCTCTAAAATAAAAAAAACTACATTGATCTTGTATGATCTAATCATGACATCTGTTCCACACCATGAGGCTCTGATCCACATTTTGACAATGATTCTAGTCAACGAAGACATGCCAACGGAAGAGAAAGTGATATACTCGATCATACTCCCATCTACACCTACAGAGCCAGAACTATCTTAACTGACTTTTAGCAATGACTTCATTAGGGAAGATCTTGAAAGGGGACAGGTGACTACAGCACCCCTATTCATTACAATTCGGGTCAGCCAACACCAGATCCGAAGGGTACATGTTGATGATGGGACTACCATGAACGTCATCCCCTTCCCTATTGTGGACAAGTTGGGCTTGGTTGACCAGATCAAACCCACAACGATGTCATGCCTGAGGTCATTCAATGGGACGCAGGTTGTGGTGAAGGGCACAGTCCACATAGACTTCGTGGCAGGAGATCAATTCTCCACAAATGCGACATTCATCGTGGTCAAGGAAATGCTCGGGTTTAACCTGATCTTGGGGAGATCATGATTAGCATAACTTAGAGCTATCTCTTTGCCCATTCACTAGGAAATCCACCTACCATACGCAGGCACGGAGGTGGTGATCCATGGTCATGAAGTAGCTGCGCAAGTAATCAATAACATAGACATGGAGCAGAGCTCAGAGGTTGTAACCTCTGAGAGTGAAGCACCTGCTTACGCACACATTAACCATCCAGCGGGAGAATCAGCTCAGCAGGTCAATTTCTAAAATGAAAGCACATGGGTTAAGTTTCCCTTCCAAGCAGGGGCCAATGATGCAAACTACGGCCCTAGCAAAGCACCTCGGCCTTACGTTCCGCTCAATCCACAATGGATCAAGAAGTAGCTACGCATAGCGTAGCAACCCCACTACTTCCTGCCTAGTCGCCATCCTTTGTACATTACCATCTTTCATTGTTTGCATCCATCTATCTATGAAAGTTACCAATTAGCTAATGTTCAAGCTATTCACATATCATCTCTTTAGCATGCCTACGCTAAGGCCCGAAATGCCCTAAAACTATGCTATGCCATGGCCCAAAATGGCCTAAAACTAGCCATAACCCAAAATGGCCTAAAACTAGCAGGGGCTTGAAATGGCCTAAAACTATGCCTCCCCATGGCCTGAAATGGCCTAAAATGAGCAATGTTCTGAAAAGACCTTAAACTAGCATTTTTAGCATAGTGTTCCACTCTCACTCTCGGTTCGGAAAGACCCTAAACTAGCAATCCTAGCATAGCAGCGATTTTAATGGTCCAAAAAGACCTTAAACTAGCAGTTTCGATCTGTTATACATTCGTAGTCCGCAATGACACTAAACTAGCAGTTTCACATTTTCGCATTGGCAGTTTTGCATTTCTTAGCAGTTTCACATTCTCACATCGACAGTTTTACATTTCCTATTTTAGTAGCTCTGCATCTCCATGTCATAGCAATCTGCCATGACTTTAAACTAGCAAAATTTTAAGCTTTACATCATCCTTCACTAGTTACATCTCGTCATTGCTTTGCAAGTTTTCGTTATACATGATTACTACCAACAAGTGCCTCTTAACCAGGCTTTCATCTCATCTTGACAAGTTAAGCAAAAAATGAAAATCCATCGCAATATCTCCACGTCTTTAGCTTTAGTAGGTCCACATGGCAAGCTCGCAAGACAATTGAACCTAGACCTGACCGACTGGGGATCATCTATAGCTAGCACCATAGTGTCTTTAGAAACATCCCCAGACTAGCCCAAACATCTGGTCCGAACTCTAGATTTGGAGGCCAGGGATGTAACTGAGGACCCTCTCATCTAGATGCCTATGACCACGATCAAGGGGGAAGTAGAAACATTAAAACTTAGCTCCCTCCTAGACATGTAGATGCACAAAAACGTATCCAAGATTCTACAAGATAACATCAAAGTCTTCGCATGGTCATACAGTGACATGCCAGGTTTAGATCTGAGGCTGATACAGCACAACATTATCCTAGACCCGTGCATGAAGGTAGTCAAGCAAAAAGCTCATCAGGTTAAACCAGAAATTGCACTAGCTGTAAGGGATGAAATCACCAAGCTATACCAAGCTAGTTTCATCCACGTAATTGATTATTCGGAATGGGTATCCAACATCGTCGTAGTTCTAGGAAAATGGGAGGAATATGGATCTATATATACCTCCAAGATCTGAACAAGGTGATGATCAAGGATGATTTCCCACTTCCAAGCATTGATCAACTCATCGACACTACAGCTAGTCATGCTCTACTATCCTTCATGAATGGCTTTTCCGGCTACAACCAAATTCGCATCAACCTGGAGCATCAGCTAACAACAATCTTCATGATCCCATGGGGGACCTTTTGTTACACCATGATGCCTTTTGGGGTCAAGAACATTGGGGCAACCTACCAGCGAGCCATGACCTACATCTTTAGTGACTACATCAAAGAAATGTTAAACGACTACGTGGATGATATAGCAGTCAAGTCCAAGGAGGCAGATGATCACCCACGTGATCTAGGGGTAGTCCTTAAGTATTGTCAAATGCATGGTTTGTGCCTTAATCCTAAGAAGTGTGTCTTTGGGGTGAAAATCAGATGCATGTTAGGGTTCATAGTATCGAAGGCCGGAATACGGGTGGAACCTGACAAAGTTAAGGCCATCGTCAACCTGGCACCTCCTACAAACCTTAAGGAGCTACGTGGGTTGCAAGGTAGGCTACAGTTCATCCGAAGGTTTATAGCAAAGTTGACCGACAAGTTACACCCCATGCAACATCTTCTAAAGAAAGGGGTTAACTTTGAGTGGACAACCCAGTGTCAACAAGCCTTCAATGACTTGAAAGAAGAGCTTTTACACCTCCTAACTGTGCATCTGCCACAGAGGGATAAGCCTTTCTTCATCGAACTTGCCACCTCTGACACATCTATCGCAGCACTATTATGTCAAAAATGAGATGACAGATCTGAGATACCAGTGTATTATCTGAGTCATGCATTAATAGCACATGAGGCAAAATACAACGAAGTGGAGAGGAATTGCCTTGCCTTGGCATTTGCATTAAAAAAGTGGAGGCACTACCTATTTTGTAGTACAATTAACAACTTGTATGAAAGTAGCAGGATAGCTCGATGGAAAGCAATAACTGTGGAGTTCAACCTACACTATGTAAGCCAATCGTCGACGAAGGTTCAAGCCATAGCGACCTAACTTACAGCCTCACCCGTCGACGACTAGGCAACCATAGATTCCAAATTCCCAGACGAGCATGTTGGCACTATCAACATCATCTTATCACACCTGGAAGCTACTTTATACTTTGACAACACTTCAACCATGCAAGGAGGTAGTGCAGCTGTCATCATTACGTTCCCCTCTAGGGAGATGCACCCGTTTGCTTATCGTTTCGCATTCCCCTGCACCAACAATGTGGCAGAGTATGAGGGGCTACTCAGAGGCCTCTCAGCTACCTGAACACTATGCATACAATACTTGGCAATCCGTAGTGATTCACAACTAGTTGTGAATCAAATCATTGAGGTCTATGATTATAAAGCTACACACCTGCAATCCTACTGTGATCTAGTAAAAAGCCTGCTTAAGCAATTTGCAGCCACATATGTGCAACACATGCCATGCAACGAGAACACCGTGGTAAACGCCTTAGCCACTCTAGCACTAAATATTCCATCACGCTTGTTTACAAGTCTGCCAACTTTGATTGTCGAATGTACTGAGTCTATCACTCAGGTGGGACACGTGGCCTCTATTAGTGCTACGGATACCCAGGAGTGGTACGCTAACATTAAAGCCTACCTACAACATGGCAAACCCCCAAGCGGACTAACATCTACCCAGAGAGATGCAATCCGTAAGCGTGCCTGACAATATATGCTCTTGGGAAATGATGCCCTGTGCAAACATTCCTATGATACGATATTGCTGGCATGTGTGGGTGAGGAGCAGGTGTAGAGGGTAGTTAATGAAGTGCATGAGGGACTATGTGGTGGACACATAGCACCTAGGGCTATGACTACAAAAATTAGACACCTAGGGTACTATTGGCCCCATATGGAGTGTGACTACTTGCAAAAGTCAAGACATGTGACACATGCCAGAGATATGCAAATCTCATACACATCTCACCTATAGACCTACACCCAACACAAATCACATGGCCTTTCCAACAATGGGGACTAGACCTCATAGGACCTATCATGCCTAAGTCCTCCACAAGGCATAGCTTCATTATCACCGCTACTAAGTATTTTACTAAGTGGGTGGAAGCTATCCCCCTGAGGAAAACGACATCTCAGTAGATCTGCCACTTCATCCTAGACAACATCGTAACAAGGTTTGGGCTTCCGATGACTATTATAACCGACAACAAACCATAATTCAATAGTACGGAAACTTAAACCTTCTGCAGCAATCTAGGCATTAGGCAATCATTCTCCTCCCCGTATTACCCACAGGCGAATGGATAGGTGAAGGCTACAAATAAGTCCATCATCAACTTGCTGAAGCGGATGCTTAGCAACAGCAAGAGGCGGTGGCATGAGCAAATCCTCTACATTCTATGGGCCTACAGGATGACGTGTAGAACCACGATGAGTAATACCCCTTACAGTCTTGTTTATGGATCTAAAGCTATGTTTCCTCCTGCATTGTAGGTACCATCACTCCGGATGATCCTATCTAATGTCATGAGTGAAGCCCAGAACAACAAGTCGCAGATCATCAACCTCGACTCAATAGAGGAGGAGCGTGTGTAGACACTGAGCCGCATAGAGCGCTACACTAGAAATAAACAACAGTTTCTTTACCGGGTCAAATATTTCATGGAGATTAATGAAAACTTTTATAAGGTTTGTCCCAATGGCCTGGTACATTGGTGTGTCCCTGATACAAATCAACTACGCATTCTTCAAGATGCTCATGAAGATCCTTGTGAGGACCATTATGCTGAGAGACACATGGCCATAAAAATCCTCATGGTAGGGTATTACTGGCCAACAATCTTTAAGGATGCACACCAATTTTTCTATGCTTGTGATCATTGCCAAAGGGATGGTGGAATGACAACTCAAATGGATGGGTCACAATAATGGATACCACCTCTTGAGCCATTTGATATTTGGGGCATTAACTTTATGGGTTCCATTGCACCTTTATCAAATGGAAAGACTTATATAATAGTCGCAGTTGACTATTGAACTAAGTGGGCAGAATCAGCAACCATCATCAACTGTACATCCACCATTATTGCTTGGTTTGTACAACAAAACATCATAAATAGGTTTGGTGTACCTCATGCGTTAATTTCTAATAATGGAACTCATTTTACAGGTGCCACTTTTTGAAAGCTGATGCAATGCTTAGGAGTTGAACATAACCTCACAACACCATATCACCCCCAAGCCAATGGCCAAGCTAAGGTCACTAATCAGGAGATTACAAAAATCTTAACACGTACCATTAGTAAATATCGAAGGGACTGGAGCACTAAATTAAATTATGCCCTTTGGGCCTATCGCTCCACATGGAAGCTTCCCATAGGTTATTCTCCCTATGAGCTTGTGTACGGAAAAATACCAACATTGCCCATCCAATCTGAGCTCCGTATACTTTCTACAACCTATGACCTTGACCTAGATCTAATTCTAACATAGAAAGAATGATTAATGAGTCTCAACTTGCTAGATGAAAATCAGTTAATGGCCTTGTCATCTAATGAGACGCATAAGGCATTCAATAAGAAACACCATGACCTCAAAATAAGAAAAGTCAAGTTTCAACTAGGAGACAAGGTTCTTTATTGGAATCCTGCACATGTACCCCAACAAACCAAATTTCAAACATTGTGGGAAGGACCTTACATCATTGATGAGACATTTCCATCTAGGACCATGATCATCTACAAACCTAATAGCCCAAATAAGAAACAATTAGTCAACATTCAACAAATAAAACCTTTCCATGAGTCCAAGCCAACCAATGCAACAAACACCTTGCCAAATGGAGAACCACACTCAATCCTTCAGATCTCTCCCTTCCAACTTAGTCATGGGAAAGATGGCCAACCATACTAACACCTTTGCCGACTCCTCAATTTTTCACTTTTTTGTTTTCCACATTTTTGGTTTTACAGCTTTTTTTTTCATCTTCTTTGTTTTACATCTTTATTTTACATATTTGTATTGTTAAGGTTATTGGTCTTTTCTTAGTTTTTGTTTTACACCAATGTTAATATATTCAATAATTATTGTCTACTTTTTTACTTTATTTTATGGTTATGTTTGCTTCTATTTGATGTGTTTCACTATTTTTTCTGCTAATAAGGTGGCAGGTACAATGATAATGCACTACTTAATGGTGGTATGCTTTATTTGTAATTTGATTGTTGATGTCTGGTTTTTTACTTTGAATGTTGTTACTAATGACTGGGACATGGTTTCTTTTCATGTAACAGGCAGTGAGTCCTTTTTTTCATCCACCCATCCACATACTCTATGGTTTTCCATATTTTGGAAGCATGCAATCTCTTCTTCATTAATGCAACTTTAATAAATTAGTGACCTGTGTAGTTTCTAGAATTGGGAAGGAATTAAAGGTTTGAACAGGGTGTGGCTTCAAAGGGATGCGGTATTCTTTGTGTTTTTCTATTTTCCTGTGTGCAAGAGTGTTCTCGTAAGCTTCTCACTATTCCACATCATTTCATAACGAGAAGTCAAATAAGTCCTTGCATGGTGCAGTCTTCATCACAAAAAAAAAAGATGAGGATTCAAAGCACACCCTTTGGATAAAATAAATGCAAAAAATGCATGGGTCTTTGCGTGGTGTGGTTCCCATTCAAAACAAAACAT
>MNCI01016974.1:150200-169991 GCA_015680685.1 Gnetum montanum | reverse complement strand
TAACTTTAAAACAATGAAGGCATTGCTGGTTTTGCTAATTTTTGATTTTGTCTTGTAAGGGTATATCCGGATTTTGAACAACCGAAATTTGCAACTCGTAATTCTCACAAATCACATACTTTCTTCCTTGCCATAATACTAATTTCGAATTTTGTAGGGGACAAATTTGGTACCTTTATCTCAACACCCAACCTTCAACATTAAAGCTGAAATGCTCATGTGCCTTCACAACCATAGATTCTTTTTCCATTAAAATATTTCAACTGTTCCATGAAGTGGCCAAATGTGCCAACAAGAATTATCAAACCTTACTATGTTTGAATTTGAGCTTGAAACTTCAAGTGTTGCTTCCTTTGAATTTTTTGGCTAATTTTTGAGAATCTCCTCATCTTGAATGTTGTTGCAATCCTTGTTACAAGAGGTTAGTGGTTGAATCTTAGCTTTTATGTCTAAGATCTCTTCTTTCATTTTAGCATGAATAGCATTTAACTTAGAAAGCACTAGTTTCTTCGCCTTCCTAATCAAATGATGTAAGAGAAAAATTTCTTCTTTAAATTTACTATACCTCTCATCACACTTACCATATTGTTCAACCATATGTGAGGAAGATTCATCAGTAAGCGCCATGTAGATGAGATGAGAATCTTTAGAAGAATTGCACACTTCTTCTTCACTTTGCTCACCATCATTCCAACTTGTATAAAAGTTGGTCTTTTTTGATTCCTCATCATTTGATCTATTCTTTGGTTGAACTTTGCTATCATTTGGATCACTAGGACATTCAAAGGCCACGTGGCCTCTTCCTCTACAAACCTAACATTCTATCGAAGAAAAATCTAGATTAAAAGTATTTCAAAAATTTCTACCTATTTCTCTACCTTTGAAGAGATTTTTTCTATGTTATTGCTAAGATATCTCTTTGTTTCTTCTTGTAAGCAACCATTATAGTCTCCTTAACAAAAGAGAAATCTCATCTTCATTACCCTCATCATGCTCATTAACCTCCTTCTCCTTGGAGGTAGTCTTTAGAGCAATAGTTTTTTCTTGAATTTCTCCACTACTTATGAGATTCATTTCATAGGTAATGAGAGCACTTTGAAGTTCCTCAAATCACAAAGTTATGCCTATGACCTTAGGTTTGAACTCCAGCTATAGAATTCTGATCATTTTAATAATGATGTGACTTTCGGGCAAGTCCTTTCTTGTTTCTCTAATGGCTACAACAAGATCGTTAGCTCTAGAAAAATGATCCTTGATTTTCTCACCTCTCATGTTTTAATTTTATCATATTGACTTTGCAAAACTAGCAATTTTTATTGCTTAATGATAGAGGTTCCTTCATAAGTAGCTTCTAAAGTTTGTCAAATTTCTTTGGCTATTTTACATCCTGATACCTTATTGAATTCAAGTTTATTCAATGCACAACATAAACAATTTTTTTCTTTTGAATCAAACATAAACTTATCCTTTTTCTCTTAAGACCATTTTTTACAAGGCTTGATGATGCCAATGGTGCCATTAATAGGTGGACTATAGCCTTCCAAGATTGATTACCAAACTTCAAACTCCATGGATTCAAAGAATCCTTGCATTTTGGCTTTCAAATAGGTGAATTCAAATCCATTGAGCATGGGTGGCTTTGTGTATGAAGTCCCCTCCGTTGTTCACTCTTTGAAGTTGATGATGAAACAAAGAGTACTAGGTTCTGATACCGTTTGTGGATCATTGAACTTAGAAGGGGGAATGAATAAGTTCCCCAAATCAAAACTTAATCAACCAAAGCACACACACACATTTATGTGATTTCCCAACTTGGCTACTCTACACTTGAAGGGTAGATTGCAAGCACACCTCTAGATTCTGTTGCTCTCAAATTGTGGTTGAAGGGTCCACACCTTGAATAGTCATCAAGCCCCACACCGGAGTGTTGTACCTTAGCACCAATCACTCAACCCCGCAAGGTCCTATTAGGCTTGGAAATGTGATTTCAAGGATTCCACAACCTTTACAATCTTGAGCTCCACACCGAAGTGTTGTATCGCAACATAAACAACTCAATCTCGCAAGATCCTAACATGCTAAAGGAACTCAACCTGATGGAACAACAAGAATAAGAATTACAAGGAATGATTGACACTCAATTTGGTAATCCTTACACAACTAGGTACATCACACTTTACAATGCCAAAATGCTAAGATAATGAAGAGTAACAAATAATTCAATCATTACAAATTATTCTAAAATGAATACAAAAATGCTTGCACTTTTCCCAATGCACATAAAGTCTTCTTATAGCTACCATGTTGCTAAATCCTTCTCGAAGCTTGTGCAATGTCTAGCTAACAGTCACTAATGATTGTGGGAGACATATTTCTCATGCCTAAGACATCTCTCTAAATTTGGCATCAAATATGGGAGGATTTCTTTGTTTCTTGAAAGACATCTTTTTGAAGTCTCCATCGTAGAAGACATCTTTGCTCAATGAAAGACGTCTTTTTGCATTTGTTCTACATTCTATAAAGATTACTTTGCCTCATGAAAGATGTCTTTGGTTGGGGAAAGACATCTTGCTATTTCTGAAGACGTCTTTCTAAATTTTCTCTAAGTTCATCCCAAATCTACCAAGACTTCTATTACTTCCCAAAGATGTCTTTCTTTACTTTCTCTTTCATGATGAGTGCATCGTTCCTTGTCTACAACCTTGATCTTTCGTATACTTTAATGATGTCCACTTTGATTGTACAATATCAACTTCTTGTCCATGTTCTTTGGATGTTCATTTGAAGACATATGAGTGACCTCCTCCTTTGATAGTTCGTTCCTTATCCTCTTTAGCTCATCTTGGTTTCCCGTGTACGTAGTCTTATAAACAAAATAACCATATAACCATACAAACAACCTTTGTCTCCATTTTACTTAACGTTTTGAGCATACCAAAAGGTCCACATATGCATCCTCATTGATGCATCCCTATTGATGCAACTAGATGCATTAATGCATCTCCATCAATGTAATGCCTACATTTACCTATAAATATGTAAGTACCTACCATGTATTTGGCACCATTTCATCAATAATGTAGCTAAACTCTTGTAGTTTTATTTTGCAAAATTAACAAACATTCCTTGAGTGCTTGCGTTGCGAATTTGAGTCAATTATATGAAGTCTTATTCAAGTGGCATTATACCTAAACACATTTCATGAATGACAATAAGATCAAGATTTATTCATATTCATCATAGGACTTTGAATTAGAATAGATTTACTTTCAATGCAATTTATTTTCCATGTAATTAGTTAATATTTACATTTTCATGCACGTTAATCAATCGACAAAATGAGCATAACCAGTTTTAAGCATAAACATGTATTCACTTGGTAATCCCAACAATGTTATTACTTAGTTCATCCAATAGTATAACACTTGGGAATCCCAGTAGTCGGTACATGAGTTCAAGACCTGTACAGCAAGCTAGGAACAAACACTCATCACCCTTAAGCTAGCTTAGAATTTATCCTCTTATTATTAATTAGATCAAATAATTAATTTTTATATTATTATTAAGTTTAGTTTAAGGCCCCAGCAACATCATAATCATATGCCTCACTTTAGACTAAACCATACATTATAAAGCTACCACTAGTTTAAGTGAGAAGATAGAAACCTATGATCAATGCTTAACAATCTAGATACCACACTAGTTCCATCCATAGAATTCAACTAGACTGCACATAAACACTTGTGATTCTTATGGTTGGGCATAGGGGGCACTCGCTGCTCATCAAGCTATAAGTAGATATTGCCTTTTTTCAAGACTAAAAGATTTCCAATTTTATATCTTTATTGAAAGATAAGATTAATTCTTGCACCTAAATTTGATAAATCTTTGCAAGAGAATGTCTTATTTTTTAAAAATAGACTAATAAGCTTCCAATTTCTATGCATTTTTGTAAAAAGGTATCTACTTTAAGCTAAAATAATACAACATAAGTTAACATGCCCATGGTTAAAGTACGCTAAAGCATTGTCCTCATCATTGATGATAGTCAGAAGTTGAATAACTTCTAATAGAATCATTGAAAGTTACACTTTTTTAGAATAAGATGGATTAATGATTACACTAAGAAGTAGCATAGGCTTAAGCTTTAGCCTAAAGAAAGAAGATGTTCTAGGCTTGCACTCAATGCTAGTAGATTCATCTTCTACTTACATATTGATTATGTAAGTAATATTACACTATTGTAATTAGGATAGTAGCTCTTCTTACCTTTGCAATAGTAACATAGAGGGCAACAAATTTTAGGATTAATGATGCTTGAAAGATGTTGGGTTTTTGCCAAGAGTGGTAGGTCTATGTTAATTATAGGATAATAGTGATTAGTATAAGTAGCTAAACATATTGGTAAGATTGGTCATTGCACAAAGTATCCATAAAGATTTGGCTATCTCTATGATTATCTTTATGGAAACTGTCTATACCCCCTCCCATCTCCTTTGACTTTCATTAAAGATAATCCTATCTGTTGCTATTGTAGCTACCTAATTTGATGCCTACTATCCACCACACACTAAAGACAATATATTATGAAACTCAAAAAAGCATACACTCAAATTTTTAAAAATTCAATAAAATTGAATATGAAGAAAATAAACAAAAACATAAACTACATAAAAATCACATAAAATAATAGCAACATAGAATAACTAAAAGAAAGCATAACTAAAATTAAAAATTAAAAAAATAAAAAATTACTAATGGACTAGAATTAAATACTAAACCTTCTTCTTTGTTAAAAAAGGTATTACCATTGAGCTATTTGGATCAATCAAAAAAATTATAATATATTTATTATTTAACACTTAGAACAAAAATGATGTTGGGATCCATTTGAAACATCAAAGAAAATGGAAGGATCAATACAACCAAGTAGAGAAACAAAGGTATAGAATTTTATAATTAAGATAGAAAATTGAAGAGCATGGATTACTTAAGCCTTTGTTATGTTATTCTTAATTTCTTCTAAAGTATCATGTTTCTATATGTCTTGGAATATACTTTGCCAATGAGAGGTGGCTCAAGTAGTTACCTCATTGTCTAACAAAGTTTTGCAAACAATAGTTTGCTAGTTTTAGTCACTTTAGGCATATATCATGTTCTTGTTGGTTAATTGTTTCAAATTTTGGCATTATTACCTATAGTGATGAGTAGTAGGTACCCCCTATGCCCAACCATATGAATCATAAGTGTCCACGTGCAATCCGGTCGAATTCCATGAATGGGACTAGTGTGGTATCTAGATTTAGGATGGGGCATCTCCCCCACAACTAAGCTTATAGGTGGGACAAAAGCTAATAAGTGCATTGGGTATCGTATGGTTTAGTGGCTACTATGTAGACTTGGTTCTACTCACACACTTATATCTTAGCTTTGTTGTAGATTGGTATAGATATTTTGTTAATATTTTGAACTTCCAACCCACAACTACACCCTCTATCATTATTAGTGATGCATGGAGTTTTTTGTCTCTCCACAGTGATAGGTTCATCTTTTACATCTTGTGCTGGAGCAATGATGGTTGTTGGCTTTTGCATAGGATTAGGACACATTGTTCTGGTAATGAATGGTGTTGCACCAGATGGGCCTTGTGCTGGTTTTGATAAGTTAGTAGGTCTACAAGTTTTGTGCCCATGTGAGAAAACTATCCTAAATAAAGGATGTTTTTGAGACTTTTGTTAACATTTACTAACATTATCATTTACTTGTACGTTTATAACACAAGTGGCATTCTTCCGTTGAGTTTGTGGTGCCAATCCTTCCTATGTTGTTGGTGGTGACATATGTTGAAGGGAAGTATGAGAATACTGAGGATGTCATGAAGGATAAGAGGTTTGAGATGGTGACCCCACAGGAGATGTTGTGGGTTGATGATATTCAGGAGAATGGTAGGAGTGATTTGAGGTAAAGGAAGTAGAACCATTTGGAGAAACAGGTTGTTAAACATAATATTCATATGATTCAAGCAAGCAATAATGCTAGTTTGACGATGGCATCCCCCACAGCTATGGATTTTTCCACTTCGATTGATAATAGTGTTGAGGTTGATAAAAGTCCCACTGAAATAGTACGGTTGGTTGTAGGACTATCTATAATTACCTTGTGAGTAAGGTGATTTCCTAGGCATTTGCTTTTGTATGAACTTGGGATTCAAAGCAAAAGCCCCCAACTCTTGTAGATGTAACATAAATGGGCAATAGTCCTTTGGATTTTCAGATTGGCAGATGTCACATCCATCATCCTCTTTTGTGGTTGAGTCTATAACCTCTTCTACTATAGCTATTTTCTCTTTTTGTCAATAAGTGTTCATACTTGTTTCTTTGTTCTCTTTTCTCTTCTTTCTTTGCTTACTTAATTCATTTTGTATTACCTTCTCCTTTATGATTTCTACATAGGTTGTAACTTTCTCATTCATCAACTCCCACATCTTATCTATCCTTGCTTCAAGCTTAGTAATAGACTTTTGTATTGGCAAGGTTTGTTGTCAAATCAACTCATCAACAACTACCTCTTTTTCCTAATCATAGATATGGATCCCCTTTTCTTGAAGAGTTGGGTCTCAATTATATTCCTTTACATTCTCTCATTTACATAGCTCTCCTTCTTCTTTTGCCACTTACTCAACTAGCCTTTGTATCTAATGGGCTTTCAATTTCAATAATCAACCTTGGCCATAGATCCAAAGGGTCTCCCTCATTTGATACGAAGCCCATCTATGATGTGGAAAAGCTACTCTTTTTGAGAGAAATCATGGCTTGGACATCTATGTAGTAGCGAATAGTATCTATCCAAGGCCACATCCAAGGATACATGTTTTTGTTGCTTCCATCCTTGGATTTATTTTCTCGGGTTGGACACTCTCGCATAGGTTTGGTATTTTTTGTTGAATAGCTCTAGCATTATAAATCACTGATGGATTGAACTAGGTTCCAATGATCTATATCAACTTTCAAATTCGTCTAATAGTGTCCTAAAAAAGAGCCTAAGCTTTTGTCACTTACATTCAATATTTTGCAAGGTGCAAGCATCATGGAAGGCTTGTAAATAATGTTGTGGATCAAAATTATAGTCTCCCTTAAATTAAGGAATGTTGTTCATATCAAGTCGTTTGATGCAGCTTTCTCTTTGATGCCTTTGAGGTATTTGAATTATCTCCCTAATCTATGTCATGCCCCTAGTAGCTAATAAGGGTCATCTATATCAGACATGTCATGATGATAATCTCTATTTTCATTTATCTAATTTTGTGATCTTTTCTATGCTTAATTTGATGTCTTTCATCTTTTCCTTGCATTCTATTTCTATCTCCATCTTAATCCCTTAGTGGAGCTCTATCTCTATACCTATGTTCATCTTCATCAACACTAGACATTGAATAGGAAGAGTGATGAGTCACATCCAATTCGTTGCATCAATGAGGCCTTGTCAATGCAACCTTATCGATTGGGCCTCATTGATGAGGCCTTATCAATGCATTGTGTCATGTATTGATGAGGCTTTGTTGATGCAGTAACAGTTTTCTTGATTTTCGACTATAAATATGTGGCTGCAGTTGCATTTATGGCAGAAGTAGAGATTGTAGTTGCAGTGGAGCTCTTGCATTTTTTCCATTTGAAAGTTAGAATTTTTCCTCCAAGTTCCTGTAGCAGGAGTCATTGAGTGTACAAATCTTTCTTCGATCATTGTTGTATCTGAGCATGACAGTGTGTGCAGCAATAAAGATGAGATTTTTGATAAACCTTATATCACTTTCGATAGATTAGCTAGTTTATTTATGCATTTACCGTTTCTAATTATTTATTAAATGCTTTCAATTAGTTATTAAATATTTTCCATTTATTATGTTAATGAGGCAATCAAGTGAGATAGATTACACACATAATTACAACCACTTCAACTGTAACATGTATTCACTTGGTAATCCCAACAACATTATTGCTTGGTATGCCCAATAGCGTAGTGCTTGGTCACCCAACAATGGATACATGGGTTCAGGACGTGTACATGAAGTGGGATCAGATGCTTATGTTAGGTTAGTTAAATGCTAGTTCATTAGTTAATTTAGTTAGTTAATCAAATTCCTTTTATCTACATTTTGAGCACCAAACTATAAAACACAAAATGATAAAAATCGGATACCTCAATTACACTTAACCATACCAACAAATGTCACAAGTGTAATTGGAAAGACAATGATTGACCTTAAGGCTAGATTCACTTCCTAAAAGACTAGTGCACTAGAAATGATAAAGTCCACAGAATTTGACTGAATCACACATGAATGCTTTGTGATTCATATGGTTGGACATAGGGGTACCTCACTGCTCATCATTAGCACCGTTGCCAGGGACTTTATTTGTGGAACATGCACTATTTAGGTTTAAGTGAATACCATTAATATTGTTGTATGAACCTCAAGATTAATATCATTTCCACTATACATAGAATTATAAAGCACACTAACAATTTTATTTTGTTTTGCAAAATGTCTTCTTCTTCTCGCAAGCACGAGGATACCAAACCACCGATTCCACAAGAATGCAAGGTGCTATACACTCATCCAAATGAGTTTGTGCCAAACGTCACCTTCATCCTACATCAAGATGAATAGCTACAATGGTATGATATGAAGGGCAACATTTTCTTTACCCATAATCGATCTATGCCCAGGATGCTATTCAAAACCCTTACGAAGTTAGGCATAGCATATCTTCACGAAGAATACATTGTGGATGGATATGACACTTGAAACTACTATCCCATTGAAACACAATGTAAAGGAAATAAATGTCAGGAGAACCTCCATGAAGCTACAAAGAAAAAAAATTACACCAATCTCTTATCCCTACTAAATCAAGATGACACTGAGGATCCTCTTACTGAAGGTTCTCAACATGAAGATTCTCCACCCTCTGTTACAAATGGCAAGGGTGTGAACTTGATTTTACAATCCACCATTCATAAATTGGGTTTAGGAAAAAGTGGAAATCAAGGTAGGGACTCAAGAAAGCACCACAATAGCAAGGGATCTAACAACGATAATCACAATAAGTGTCAGAATGGTGGCAGTGGTGGCCACCTTCCTCTTCATCCTCTTCATCTGATTTTGAACATTCCTCTTCATCTGATGGTTCTCATGGAAGCCATCATCAAAAAAACCATAATAAAGATGATTGTCGAGATAACAATGACTATGAAGGCCACCAAAATCGAAGGGGTGGCTGAAACCATCATTGACGTCATTGACACAGCAATGACAATGAACCGCTATTGGCAACTCAAAGTATGCTCAACATTGTGGAGCAATGAAAATTCCAACCAAGCATGTGAAGTATAGTCAGCTCAAGCACCTAACCATGAATAATATCCTAATATTTGAAGGGGCATACAACTATGATCCACAGATACATCTACAAACATTTCAAGATGCCTATGCCTTACAAAACATAGAGAATGAGTGGCAGAAACTCAAGCCTTTCCCAAGGATACTCATTAAGAAAGTGAAAAGTTGGTACTGGTCCTTAGAGTTATAATTTATCCACAGATGAAGTACCATGTTAGAACTCTTCAATGACAAATATCAAATATACTCCATACTGTCTAATCTAAGAAAGCAAATCCAAGGCTAGAAACAAGGAGCACATGAAACCTTGGATACCGTAATGGACTAATACTATTCACTCCTACACCAATGTCGTGGCCATGGTTATTATTAGAAGGAAAAACTTCACCACATCATAGATGGGCTTAGAGTAGAAACAAGAGGAGTCCTTGGGGTATATGCCCAAGGAAGATTATCTAAACTAAGAGCTCATCAGATCCAAAGGCTGATTGAGGAGGTTGCAAAAAAATAAGGTGACCTATGAAAAATGGAAAGTGTTGAAGAGTATAATAGGAACCCTTCCATAAGAAAATAAGAGGTCCAATTTTGTGATGATGAGAAGTCACCACTTGATGAAGTGGTGAACAGAAAGACCTTGCCCATCCAAAAATCCATTTTTGATATTTTGGCCAAGGTTAACAAATTATGGGACTCTTTGGATGAAAAATTTTAAACTACTTTGAAGATTACTAAAGAATCCAAAGAGCAAAATAGTGATCAAAATCTCAAGAGGTGGAAAGAAGTTCAACGTGCCTACCAAAGAGGTAAGGGAAAAGCTACTACAGTAGAGGAAGTTGTGGAGTTTGACTCTGATGATGAAATTGAATGTGAGATTTGCTAATACAAACATCCAAAGGGATGTTTCCCTATAGTGTCATACTTATAAGAGTTAGGGATGTACACATTGAATCCTCACCTAGCATGTAGACAAGCTCTAAGACAATTGCCTTATCCTCAAGGCACTCCAAGATAGTTCCACTAGCAACAACAAGCTTACTACCCAAGTGGAACTCCTCCACAACCTTATGAAAAATACCAACAGTGGTGCCAACCACAATAATGGGGAATGCCACCACCAAGGTAGTAGTACCCTTATAGAAAACTAGATTCATATAGGTACTATGTTCAACAACCTATCTCCTGTAGAAGTGTTGCAAGTCATGCATCATCCAACATCACTATTACCCTCCAAAGTACCACCGAACACATTCACCATCTACTCAAGGGACAAACCCATATCCGTATTCATACCATCCTCCACATCCCTTTGCACATACACCTCCACCTTCAACCCAGTTACCTCCTGCTCTATCCATGCAAGGTGAGATTCCTCCACAGCCACAAAAACAAAATGCTACGAGGGCTATACACTCATAACCAGTTTTTCAACCAAGTGATCTAGACAATCGATCAAGGAAAAGACCTTTCTTCTAACCCAACAGTCCTCTCTAGCCCTCACCACCTACTCTAGCTGATTGCCCTACATCTCCAGCATCCTCATCCTATGCATCGAATACCTTCGAGTGCCCTTCAAACCAAGTGACACCTAGGATTTATACTATAATTCTAACTCATGCTATTTCTGATTAGATCAAGGCTAGCAATTTTCCTACAAAAAGATCTGACTTGGGAAGTCCACTCATTTATCTACAAATTGCTAGACAAGATTCATGCAAGGCTCTTCTTAACTCTAGTTCTAGAGTTAACCTCATCTTCCATGACATGTATAAGGTCTAGAATCTACCACCTCTCAAGGAGAGTAACATTCATTTAGAATTAGTAGATCAATCAATTACTATCCCTTTGGGTTTAGTAGAATACATTGTGACCATAGTTTGTGGGTGGTCGTACCCTATTGATTTTCTAGTAATCAAGATGAACAACTGCAAAAATGATTTCCCCATCATCATAGGAAGAGCTTGGTTAAGCATAGTCAATGCAAGAATGGGCATAAGGGACTTATCTTTAGAAATATCCAAAGAAAATGAGCTAGGAAAAATTGAGAAGAAGCATATTCCATGCCTCGCATACAATGATAATGGGTGCAATTGTGTGCAAAATATTTGAACCATCAAGAGCACATATATTAAGGCATGTAATCAGTATGTGCAAGAGATCAGTATTCAAAGGTGTTTGTATGTAGCAGCCACAAAGCATAAGGGCATCCAATGGCTGATAACTAATCCAAATAGTAGCACAATATGCATGGAGCCAACTAAGAGCCTAACATGTGCATATGTTAAAGGCATGAACAAAATTGAACAAGTTCATTCCCAATTCTTTGATGAAGATGATAATACCTATCAGGAAAATTTGGAAATCCCTCATAACTTTAGGCAAGAGCCCTTAGAACTAAAAACTTTACTGACCAATATGGAGTATGCATTTTTAAAGAATGGTAAACTAGTCATCATTAATGCTAAACTTGCTCCTGAGTAAAAAGAAAATTTGTTGAAAGTGGTGAACAAATGGTCAATAGCCTTTGCTTGGTCATATCCAGAGCTAACAAGAATTGATCTAAGGATATGTCAATGTGGCATCTACATTGACCTAGCCATGAAGCCTAGAAGGTAGCCGCAAAGATGGCTAAACCCCAAATTGAAGCAAATCGTTAAGGAGGAGATAGAACAACTCCTTAAGGTAGGGTTTATCTATCCAATCATGGATAGTGAGTGAGTTAGCCCACTTATAATCGTACCAAAGAAGAGTGGTAAATGGTGGATTTGCATTGACTTTAGGTTGCTAAATATGGTAACATTTAAGGATCACTTTCCTTTGCCATTTTTGGATCAAGTATTAGACACCATATCTAGGCATTGTCATTATAGTTTCTTGGATGGTTATAGTGGCTATAACCAAATCCAAATTATACCAGAAGACCAGGCCAAGATAATATTCACGAGTCCTTGGGGAACTTTTGCATACTGTAAGATGTCGTTTGGCCTATGCAATGCCCTTGCAACATTTCAACACTTGATCCTTAGTATCTTTCAACAGCAGATTAGTAGTGGTGTTAAAGCCTTCATGGATGACTTTTCCACCTATGAAGCGACCTTTGAGCAAGCCTTGAATTGACTAGAGCAAGTACTAAATAAATGTCTAGAAACAAACTTACGGCTCAACTGGTAGAAGAGCCATCTCATGGTCCAAGAAGGCATTGTGCTAGGACATCGAATTTCACAGAAAGGGATTGAGGTAGACCTAGAAAAGATAAGGATCATCCAAGGAATAACATGCCAACCAAAGACCATTAAAGATGTTTGGTCATTCCTTGGACACAATGGCTACTACTGACGATTCATAAAAAATTTCTCTAACATCGCAAATCTATTAGTAGAGCTTACAAAAAAATATGCACCTTTCATCTAGACCAAGGAATGTGAACATGCATTCCAAAAATTAAAGGAAAAACTCATAGAAACACCAATACTACAAGCACTAGATTGGTCCAAACCTTTCCATATTATGGTAGATGCATTTAACTATGCTTTGGGAGTAGTACTCATGTAGATGGATGATAAGAAACATCCATACTACATCCACTGCATGAGTCGAAGCATTGTGGAAGCACAGTTAAATTACACCACCACAAAGAAATAATTAATGGTAGTTGTGTATGCTCTAGAAACATTCAGGCACTATGTGCTTGGTTACAAAGTATTTGTGCATACAAACTATAAAGCAATCTGCTTCCTCATGAATAAGCTAATGATAAGCCCTAGTGTCATACAGTGGCTTATGATCTTGCAGGAATTCAATCTTACTATGGTAGATTGAAAAGGGATTGAGAATGTGGTCACTGACTATCTCTCTCGCTTAAGATGGGATAATAAAAAGGAGGAGAGCCTGCTCTCTTATCAGTTTCTAGACAAACTCCTCTTTACAGGAGTAATAAGTGAACAAATGCTTGCGAAAGCATTATGGTATAATGGCATCCTCACATATCCTCTCACTCAAGAGATTCCACAAGACTTTCTTCATCAAGTCAAATACTTTATGAAAATCAACGAACATCTTTATAAGGTGTGTGTTGATGGCTTGACTGATGTGTCCGCAACAAAGATCAACTATGCATTCTCTAAGATGCTCATGAAGGACTTTGTGGAGGCCACTATGCAAGGAGATGCACAACCATAAAAATCCTGATGGAAAGATACTATTGGCCTACAATCTTTAGGGATGTCCACAAATTCATCAAGTCTTGAGAAAATTGTGAACGTGAGGTGGGGATGACTACTCACATGGAAGGTCCTCAACATTGGATTCAACCATTGGAACCTTTTGACATATGGGGCGTTGACTTCATAGGTCCCATCACACCCATGTCCAACAGAAAGGCGTATATTATAGTAGCAGTTGACTACTACAAAAAATGGGTAGAAGCAGTAGCCATTATTAATTGTACATCATCCATTGTTGCCAAATTTATACAACAAGATATCCTGAATAGGTTTGGAGTACCATGTTCACTAATTTCTAATAATGGAACTCATTTCATAGGTGCCATATTTAGGAAATTAATGCAATGCTTGGGGGCTAAACATAAATTAATAATACCTTACCACCCCCAAGCCAATGGTCAAGCAAAGGTAACAAATTGGGAGATTACAAAAATACTAACGTGGATCATTAGCAAATATAGGAAGGATTCGAGTACAAAACTTAACGATGCTCTCTAGGCTTATCGTTCAACTTGGAAACTTCCTATTGGCTATTCTCCCTATGAGTTAGTGTATGAAAAGCTTCCAACACTTCTAATCCAACCCAAGCTTTGTACACTCTCAACAACCTATGATCTAAACCTTAACCTAAGTCTAGCATAAAAGGAAAGATTTATCAATCTAAATGTGCTAGATAAAAATTGATTAGTGACCCTATCCTTGAACGAGGTGAACAAGGCATTCAACAAGCAACATCATGACCTTAGAATCAAAAAAGTAAAACTTCAACCAGGAGATAAGGTTTTCTACTAGAATCCTACACATGTACCTCAAAAGACAAAATTCCAAACATTGTGGGACAGGCCTTACATAATTGATCAAACCTTTTCCTCTAGGGCCATGATAATCAACAAACCTAATAGCCCAAATAAAAAGTAGTTGATCAACATCCAATAAGTAAAGCCTTTCCTAGAACAAAAATAGGCTAGTGTAACTACCACCCCAATGGATGGACAACCACATTCTATTTTTTGAATCTCCTCCTTCCAACTCAATTGTGGGGGAGATGGCCATCTATTCTAACAATCCATTTGGCTTCTTAATTTTTCTACTTTTTTTTCATTTTTCACATTTTTGATTTTTGCAAATTATTTATTTCACAAATTCTTGATTTTTTCAAATTTTTCTAATTTTACACCATCTTTAGTACCTTTGAACTTTCTTGACTATTTTACATTTTCTTATATATTTTTCTTTGTTTGATTTGGTTTAAGTATGATATTTCCTCATTTTTGCTAATAAATGTGCTTTATTGTCATAGGACATAGTGCCACTGTTGCTATTTACTAATGATGATTTATGTTTAATCTATGATTGTTGATGTTTGGTTTCTATTTTTGAATTCTAATGTCTAATTATTTTGACTTGGTTTATTTTTCATGGAATAGGTAGTGAGTCCATGACATCTGCCCACCCAATGAACTCTATAGTTTTCCTTGTTCTGAAAATTTAAGATCCCTTTCCATTAAAGAAACTTTTGATCAATCAGTAACCTTGGTAGTTCTAGAATTAGGAAGGATTCAAAGGATTGTAAAGCCTGTGACTTCAAAGGGACATGTTACTCTTTGTACTCTTCTACTTGCTTGAGTGCTTGAGTGTTTTTCATAGACTTCTTACCATTCCACACTAGCTATTAATAGGAAGTTAAATAACATCATTGCATGGTGTGGTTCTCATCCAAAAAAAAAATGATGGAAATTCAAAGCATACCCCTTTGACACAAATAAGTCCTCACATGGTGTTGTTTCCATTTCAAAAAAGAGAGAGAGAGAAAAATGATAATTCAAAGCACACCCCTTGGACAACTAAAATGGGCTACAAGCATTGGTTATGGGACTTGAATGACATGCACCTCTCCCTGAAGGTCCCCTCTAACTAAGGCCCTCTCTCTCACTTCCTACTTCTCTTTTCTTCTCCTTGTGGAATGGTGATTGTTTTATGGAAGCACTCTGGTGTCTCAAGTGCGTGGATCGGTCTTGGAATGACGATGTGAAGTCACTAAAAGTGGCTGGTTTCAGTCTAGACTAAGGATGGAACTTCTTAGGTCATTTTAAACATAAATTCCACAAGGGACTTCCTCTTACCTTAATCTGGAACTCCATTCCACCTTCTCTATCCTCCATCCATGCTGCCATAGCTCACCTCACTACCAAGTTCTATGTTATGCTCTATGTCTTGGTCTGATGTGTTGGGATTCTTAGGTAGATTCTTTCTGGTTGTTCCTTAACTTGTCATGATCATTAAATCAACTATGGGGCCTGTAGACTCCTTAGTTAAGGCTATGCAAGGGTGAAAAGGGCATGAGCCTGCTATGGGGAGGACCCACTTGCATAGCTCTTAGCTTGATTAGTTAAGGTTCATTACCTTTAACATCGCTACAATCCTACCTTTCACATATTCCATTGAGTATACCGCTTAGTGCTCCTTAATCTTTCATTTCATTCATTCATTAAATCAATTTTTTTCAAAATTATGAGCTTCAACATCCTCTTCTCATGTTTTCATATTGTTCTTGGTCCTTTAAGCTTTTATTTGATCCCAATTTCATCCAAAAATTTCTTGTATTTTGAAAGTTTTACCAAAATCAATGGAAGTCAACGATGGTCAATAGCTGCATCAACGAGGCCTCATCGATGTAGTTGACCATGTCAATGAGGCCCTGTCGATGAGGCCTCATCAATGCAGTGCGTAAAGCTTGTATATACTGCCTAGCACTTAGGAATTTTTTGCAAATTTCTCATAACACACAAGGAGTTTTTGCAATTTTTCAAAGCCCAAAACCTTCCAAAGCTCATAACTTCCCAACCGTTTGTTCAAGTCACTCCATTTTTTGACCCTACACTTACTAGAGGTAAGATCTTTATCATGGGGGCCATAAACCTTTAAGGTTTCTAATGAAAATTTTTGAAAATTTTTCTAACTCCCCAAAGGGTTAATAACCTTAATAACATAGAAACATTAATTATTTCAAAGATTAACTCTTCCAACAACCTTTGGGGTGATTTATTAATGATAATTTATAAATAAATGATACTTGGATTAATTAAATCAACCATAATCACAACTTAGCCAAAGTGTAACTATCTTTAAGAGATAAGGTATCCCAATTATTTTAAGGTTATACAATAATCACTAATCCATGGTCTCATTGTGATCACAGATGGCACCATAATAGAAACACACACAAGAAGGAGAAACCTTACAACCACTAGAGAAACAACCCAAAGTTGGAAGGGGCCAACAAGAACAAGGCCAAGAACCACCAAAGGTGACCCATGTAACGGGACCTCTTTGTGAGGAGCCTAAAGCAGAATCCATCCAACAGATTCCAGAAGAAGAACTTCTGAAAAGAAAATCCCAAAGAGAAGTGCCTAGACCTATGTCAAGGCTTGAGGTCACTTTGACTCAAGCCTACCTAGACATCATCAAGTCCTAAGAGACTCAAAGATCAATTCATCAAGAGATCAATTTTGAGCCATTTTTGGAGAAAGCCCCAAAGGATGTCAAGACACAACTATAAGCTTCTCCCATGTGACCAGTCATGACATCTAGTGAGGAATGGTACATGGGAGAGACATATCTCTTCTGGTGTAGCCAAAGGCCAGGGTCCATTGTCAAAATCAAGGACATTCAAATGTCCTGCTCGACAGAAGCAATTGCACAGGCACTTGGGTTGCCTAATACCGGAACACAGTTGGCTGAATTATCCACAAAAGGTGTTCCTAAGGTCAAGAAGGAGTGGATCCAACGATGTTACAAGGTTGACTGTAAGGAGTATGGTGTGCTCACATCAGTAGAGCGAATTTACTTCAATAGCGTGGCCTATCACCTCAATCTAATGGTGAGGCCAAGTAACCACCTTTTCTACCTGAGCATGTGCTACTCTAAGTAGAAAATTTCCTATTAACCTTCCACAAGTGATCTACTTAGAGATCGAGAAGTGCTTCAAGGAGAATCAATGTGGAAGGAAGACCTTACCCTTTCCATGCCTCATTAGGAATATTTGCAAAAGGGTAGGCATTTTTCACTATTCCAACAATACCCTTAGGCATGCTCCTTTGGCCTCATGGTCAAAAATCATGAAAGAAAAAACACTAACAACAACTCAAGAAGAGGAGCAGCTGCTGCCACCACCCACTTAGGAAACAACACTAAAGGCTTTCATACTTATGGAGCATCTACACAAAATCTGAGAACAACTCTTAAGTGAACAAGAGCAACAAGCAAGAATGAGTGGGGTAGATCCATCTATATACCGACCTACAATGAGTCACCTTAATGAGGTGGCTTGAACAGTTAGCTAGATGGAGAGGGATGGTCCAATCTTCTCTACCCAATGAACATAGCTACCTTTAAGGTCAGATCCCAACGCTCAAGAGGTGATGGTGTCACTAGCAACACATCATCTATTCCCAGAAATCTTTAGGAATGCCGCCACTTTCTCGATGCAATTGGAGGAAGGCAAAGAGGCAACTGTCTTGGTAATGCAACACCATGGGTAGGATACAGCAGCTAAAGTGGTGGTTGACCATGTAGCTAAAGCATTGAATACACTTACGAAATCTGTACTAAACGTATCTACACTTCAAGATGTGCAAACGTCTGTAGGCATGGTCAATAGGAAGTTAGACATAGCCCAACATGAAAAGTTGCTAGAACGACTAGTAGGAACCAAGCAACCGACTCCAGACATATTTGATCTTCCAAAGAACATCACTGTAACCCAATTAGAGCTACTAAACATAAGGGACAAATGCATTACCTTGGAGAGGCAACTAGAAATAGCCCAAGAGCAAAATCAACACTTGGCCACAGAGGTTTCCGAACTTCATGTCCAACTTGTAGATCTTGCAATTCTCAATTCAACAATAATAAGAGATGAAGCTTTCAAGCAGCTTCAAGAAAGACTCTAAAATGCTAAGGAGGAGGCAATAATGGCCATCTTCAACCAATCCATAGCTGAAGTAGAAACACACTCAATTTGAAAGGACTTGGAATAGATGCACTAGGAGAATGAAGCCTTAACTACAAAAAATTATCGCCTATGAAATGTTGATGCTTAGAAGGATCAAATGTAGAAATTTCTTCATCAATAGCAAGAGCAGATTGCTAGGGTAAACACTAAACTAAGAAGATTGGCTATGAAAAATTGTAATCTATCAATGGAGGAAGTGCATGCCTTACACCAGAAATTAGCTATCGAAATTATTACTTGGAAGAATGAGGCCCTCAAATTTGAGAAAGTAAAGAATCACTATAGGGACTAGGTTGGCCTGCAAAAGGAAGTAAATGAAAACAAATCTAGATGGCGAAGGAAAAACTGAATGAAGCCCTCCAACAACTCCAACAAGGAAGAGAGATGTGGTAGCCCATCATTGATGGAATTGATGCCTACAACAAAGCAGAGATCCACTTGAAGAAGTTGCAAATCAAGGAGATAACATAATACATGGAGTTGGCCAATCTCCAATATGCAAACTTGGCAATGCTAACGATTGGACGGGTATGGCCAAAATTAGAACAACAAGTGGCTAGCTCGTATCTATTATACGAGGTGAAGTTCAAGCATCACAAAGATGCCAAGTAGAAGCTTGAGACTACAAACATTGAACTTGAAGTTCTCATAGCATGGTTTAGAGATCAACAATTAATCATTGAGAACCTAGCCAAACGGATGAATGACTACCAAAAGCTAAAAGACACAGTCAGGACATTTGACATTGAATGCAAATAGTTCATTGCCTGGTTCATAAATGTGAAGGAGTTATTTCTAGCAATCTCATGTCCTTGGGATGTGCCCGTTCCAACCCACATTGGGTAAGCTGCATGGATGATACATGATCCTCAAAGTAAAAAGGAGAAAATGAAAGCACTACTGGATGTTTTCTGCCTCCCACCTAAAGTCACAGCAGCAATAGGATAGCTGCAACCACCTCAACCACCACCTGTGTGTGAAGCTGATGAAGGTCCCTCAGAGCCTTAGGAACCACCATCCCCTAGGACCGTCTGATCTTCTCCATCAAGCTTTGCACCATCAAGGAACATGCTATCCAATTTTGAAGTGTTGAGTCATGTTGTTCAATTTTGTGTCCTAAACACCTTCATTCTTTGTAATGTGTGGATCCATACACA
>MNCI01016974.1:135260-149137 GCA_015680685.1 Gnetum montanum | reverse complement strand
AATCCTATCATTTCTGCTACTAGTGTTTTCATCATGTGATGCATTTTTGGCCTTTTGTGAAGAAGACATGGTTTTATTTGATAATGTGTGTGACTTAAAATATTAATATTTTCTAAAAGATAGATCTTTAATATTTTTACAACAATTGTTTATAATATAACTAATCTAGATAACTAGCACCATCCCTAGCAACGATGCCAATGATGAGCAGTGAGTACCCCCTATACCCAACCATATGAATCACAATCGTTCATGTGCAATCCGATCGAATTTCGTGGATGGGACTAGTGTGGCATCTAGATTGTTAAGCATTGATCACATGGTGTTGCCTTTCCACTTGGACTAGTCGTAGCTTTATCATGTATGGCTTAGTCCAAAGTGAGGCATATGATAGTTGATGTTGTTTTGGCCTTATGCTAATCTTAACAATAATAGAGAAATTAATTATTTAATCTAACTAACAACAAAAATGTAAATTCTAAACTAGCCTAAGGGTGATGTGTCCATTCCTAGCTTGCCATAGACATCCTAAACTCACATATCCATTACTAGGATTACCAAGCATTATGCTACTAGGTGAACCAAACAATAACACTACTGGGATTACCAAGCAAATACATGTTTATGCTCAAAACTAGTGGCACATATTCCACCAATTGATTAATATGCATGCAAACGTAAATGTTAACTAAGAACATGAAGAGTAAATTGCATGGAAAGTAAATCTAAAGCACTGCAATGAATGTGAATCAATCTCTATCTTATTATTGTTCATGGAATGTGTCCATGTACAATGCCACTTGAATAAGACATTGTACAACTGACTCAAATTCACACTATGAGCACTCACTAACTGTTTCCTAAGATCACAAAACCAAACTGCAAGAGTCTAGCTGCAAAATGATCAATAGGTGCCTCATATGCAGCAAGTGCTCACATATTTATAGGCAAGGAAAGATGTGTCAATGCATATGCATTGACAGGGATGCATTGACGCAACCATTTGATGATTCATCATATAGTTAAATTGTTTTGTGTTCTCATACTACCAAATCCCCCTCCAAAAGAAAATACATCTACCATATTAAAAGGAACATATATACATGTATTATGTTTATATGCACATTTAAAGGAATGAATGATTCGATCACATGCTACCCAACTTCTTTTACCAATGTTGAAATGGGATTGTCATTTGTTCTTTCTAAAAGAGTTAGATCCCTATTTTATTAATGATTTCGATGTATCCTCTTCAATTTTTTAATAGCTTTGCTAAAATAGTGATAAAACTACTTATTAAATAAGCTCATTGCCTATTTTTTTGCGCATGCCCCATCCCATATGCATAAATTAATTGAACTTTAAAGAACTTATAGTAATGAATTAAAACACATACCTACCTTAAATAATTAAAACATATGAATAGGATGGACATTAAAACAAAACGCATAATTTATGTATTCTTAAATTTGGTAATGTCTATATTTCCCTACGAGTAGCCATTTATGTTTTTATCCACAATGTGCAATGGATACACCTTATTTTAAAAAAAACATAATATTTGATGAAGCAATAAGTTTTAACTTGCATACAAGTAATTTGTAAAATCACTCCAGCTTTCTACTTCAGGAGAACCAAATCAAAAAACCGTTGTTAAGATCAAAGAGGCCGAGGCGAAATAGGAAGAAACATCGCTCAATTCATTTTGTTGGACTTCTGGATCCTTTCTTAGACATTTTCGGTTGCACAAATGCATTGTTGGTGGTGACGGTGGAGACAGCGTGGCAGAACAGTGGATCCCCAAATCACGTCAGACAGTGGAAGATTCCCTTTCTCACGCGCTTGCACGCCAAACAGTTGAAAACGAAATGTCCGGCCTTATTAATGACATGATGAGCTATCATGACAATCCTCCATCAAATTCTTATTACCTGTTCACAACGAAAAAAATACTCCTCCCCATAATTCACGGGGTACCAAGAAGAAAGAACAACATACTTCCTAGGCAGGGCAGGGCAGGCCAGGCCAAACTATGTACAACGGGCCGTGCCGTCACCAACGTTCATGTCTGCCGGAAGTCACATGCATGATGCATCCATGCATCCATCCATCCATATCGAGATGAGATTCCACAATGCCGATTCAAACGAGCGTCACCGCGCGCTTGACCGCCGGCGGCGGCGCCGGCAGTGCGTATTCGCGGTGGGACAAGAGAAGAAGCGGCCGACGAGGAGGAGGAGCAGCAGCAGGACCAAGAGCAAGAGCAGAGGCACGGACGCCACAAACAGCGCGGAGAGCGTCGATGACGCGTGCGAGGAGGCCTCGCAGATCGTGCGACAGAAGCATGGTGCCGCGCCCGCCGAGCACGGGGCGCAGCGGCGACGCCGAGAGCGCGTCGGCGAATCTGGCCTCGCCGGCGGCGGCCTTCTCGGCGGCGTCGAGCAGTAGCCGAGCGGAGGGAGGCCGCACGGCCATGTTCCAGAGGCGCCTCCGGAGGTGCTCGGCGCGGGCGCGCATCTGCTCCTGAGCGCGCCACCAGTCGGCCACCACCAGCCGCGCCGACTCCACCACCACCGCCCTCGCCCGCGTCCCCGGCGCCACCTCCGCCGCCGCCGAGGCCGCCGCCAGCGCCTCCCTCCCGTCCGCCAGCACTTGTGCCAGCGCCTCCATCTCCGACGCGATCTCCTCGTCCCCGCCCCCGCCCCCTCCGCCCGTCTTCCAGAGCGTGAGGCGAGTGTGGAGATAGCGGGCGTAGCGCTGGACGTGCCACGTGAGGGGCAGGCGGCCGCCGTGGCGGTCGGCGAATCCGTGCAGGGCGGCGCGCAGGTACGCGTGCACCGTGGCGTCGGAATCGGTGATGTGGTCGCGCACGGCGCCGGCGCCGTCGCGGCAGAGGCGGTGCAGCACGATGAGCGACTTGAGCGCCACGACCCAGGTGTGCGTGGCGCTCAGGCGGCGCATGAGTTCCCCCAGCAAGCGCCCCGACGCCGACGCCGACGCCGACGCCCCCGCCGACGACTCCACGATGAAGGCCACCAGCGCGTCCTTGGGTGGCGACTCCTTGTGCGTTGTGGCCCGCACCACCGCGTCCCTCAGCGGACTCCCGCTGCTCACCGCCAGCAGCGCCGCCTTGTCCTTCATCAGCCCCGCCAGCGTCCTGATTCTGGCTTTCAGCCGCCCCATGCCTGCGATGATATTTCCCTCTTCCTCTTCTTCTTCCTCTTTTTATGAGTCCGCGCCCCTGCTCCGCATCATGGCTGCAACTACTAATATAGGATGCGCCCTGTTTGACCGGGATTTAGCGCTGATGCAGTCGCGCTCTCACACGCGGCTCCGCTTCCGCTGTTGCTGCTGCGTCAAAGCCATAGATTGGCTGCTTCCTCCTCAAGATTCCGAGTTTAATACGAGTTGGCCCCACAAGGGAATTTCCGTCGTCATGCCAACAGCATGGCCTCCGCGCACGTCTCATGTTAGCCGGGTGGCTATCGTTTCACACTTTTGGAAATGAGCCAGTTTTTCTACGCCGTCACAATCTCTCATCGTTTTCGGGAAAACATCTCTCCATTTACATTATCAAATAAAGGCACATTTTTGTCCTTGCTGAGGTGTATTTACATTATCCAGGCATGTGTTCCTCCCTATCATGGAGGGTGCCCTAAGTCTCTATCAGGCATGCTTGGCTTACCTCTTTATTTCATTTTTTTTTTACCCTAAACATGGTGCCTGTTTTTGGTCGAGAGGCCAACTCGTCTCATAGGATAGGGGAGAGGGGGAGCCAAAGAGTCACTGCAGGGGAGCTGAATCTGAAAAGTCAAAAAGTCACTACAAGGAAGCTAAATCTATATTCAATTAATGCCCCTTGACCTTTGGGCTCCCCATTCATCTCTTCGTATTTCCTCACGCGAATGCACCACATGCAGGGGAGCCAAAGAATCACTACAAGAGAGCTGAATCTCTATTCAATTGATACCCTCGACCCTTGGGCTCCCCATTCATCTTTTCATATTCTCTCATGTGCATGCACCATGTGTAGGGAAGCCAAAGAGTCATCGCAGGGGAGCTAAATCTTTATTCAATTGCAAGGGAGCCAAAGAGTCACTGCAGGGGAGCCGAATCTAAAAAGTCAAAAAGCCAAAGAGTCACTACAAGGGAGCTAAATCTCTATTAGATTGACGCCCTTCGACCCTTGGGCTTCCCATTCATCTCTTCGTATTTCCTCACGTGCATACACCACATGCAAGGGAGTCAAAGAGTCATTGCAGGGGAACTAAATCTCTATTCAATTGATGCTCTCGACCCCTAGGCTCCCCATTCATCTTTTCATATTCTCTCATACGCATGCACCATGTATAAAGAAGCCAAAGAGTCATTGCAGGGGAGCCGAATCTTTATTCTATTGATGCCTCTAACCCCTAGGCTTCCCATTTGTTTCTTTGTATTCCCTCACACGTAGGCCCCAACGTGGGTAACCAATGAATATTTATTATTATAAATGATGGGTAATATTGAATAGTTATTATTATTATAAACGATGACAGTTACGATTACAGTAATAATGAATATTTTTTATTATAAACAGTGGGCAATAATGAATATTTATTATTAATAAAAATGGTGACGGTTACGATCATGGTGACAATTAGGGTGATGACGGTTTTGGTGTGGTACAGTATTTATAGATATTGAACTTGGGCATTGTTTTACAAGATTAAGAGGTGCAATATTGGAATTTGTGCATTTTCATAAACATGGATCCTGCTGCTATTCATCCCAATAGAGAAGGCGAAGAACACTCTCTTCAAGATCAACAACAATAATCATCTACTGCAATAAGTAATATAATTTATGGAGGTCATGACAATGGCCATGCGTGTGGGCATAACCGAAGAAGAGGACGACCACGAATTATAGAAACTAAAAATCCAAAATCGATGACTGCAGAGGAGAGAAGACGATTTCTAGAACGAGAAGCAAAATGACGTGAACGAGAATGAGAACTAATTCTATGAAATTTAGGAATATGTAATTTATGCATTTTTTTAATATTTCAAAACAAATATTTATCATAAGGAAATCTTCTCATTTTATTTACATACTTACATTGCATATATTTTTTTAGGTTATGTCAACTTCAAATCCCCTCTCATCACTTGGAAATTCATCTAATGCAATGACCCACATTATTAATAGTAATAATGTAAATAATCAAGAAGAAATGCATGTTGGTGTTTGCCCATACTTAAATTGGTAAATAGTTTAATTCAATTTTTATTTTAAATTTTGAAATATTTTTTGTAGGACATTAGAAATGTAGCTATGCCTGTTAATCAAGCAACATCTATTCTAAAAATCACACACGAAGAAGAACAACAATTGCAAGAAGATCAAGAACAACTACATTATAGTGAGAGTGAGTATCAAAAGAGGCAATGTCGACAAGAAGAAAATTCATTTCATCGAATAAACGAAGCTACAGATGTTGCCAATGCACCAACAATGGAAATGCCTTCTTTAGAACCTATTCAATCTTTCCCAAGATTGCAAAAGGTAAGTACAGAAATTGCTCAAGTAATACATAATTTAATACTGCAGTTAGAAGTTTTGTAAATCCACGTTCCTGCAATGTATGCAACGAAATGTTTCTTAGCATATTATTGGATTCAACCAGAAGTAGAGGACCCACATGCAATAGGTGCATTAAAAAAAAAGAAACATAATATTTTTGATAGTTTTGGTTGTGAAATCAAATGATTTTCTGTTGAAAATAACATGGATCCTGGTATCCAACCACCTATCCTAGGCTGTTTAACTGAGGTTGACGAAATGTTAAATGCAAAAATCAATCCCATTTTATAAGTTACACATGCAGTTGGTGAACAGTTCAAGTATAAAGGTCACACAATTAGCTTTGCTCAGGATGTCACACAGATTACTAAAAGACTTCCTCTTAGAATTAAAGACATCCCTTTCATGATATTAAGAAGAGTAAATCAAATGGGCATCGAGTATAATTTCATTGTCAACAAGAGATAGGTTTATGAAGCTTTGATTTTTAAGAAGGCAAATGATCCATAATATCGAGATGTCAAGATCGATATGCATGCATTAGATAATGTTGCTGATACCGGTGATGTTAACATCTTCCATAGCATTCCTTATATTCCATTGTCAGAAAAAGATGGAGAAATGAGATTGCAATTTCAAGGTCCTTTACTTCAGACAGATCATGAAAACATTATCAATCACACATCATCATTTGCACAACGTGTTGGAATTGGAGGTTGAGAAATAACGGGTCAACAAAACTCATTATTGTGAAAATAAATCAGTTGCACATCATCCGTTTAGTTAATTTTTTATGTGTGTTTTTGTTAATTTTATATAGTGAATTGTAATGTGTTGAACATTACATTTTGATGATTTTGTGCAATTTTCATAGTTTCACTTCAAGCTGAGCTCTTCTATCATCAGTACATAGCATGCTTTCCTATACATTTACATTCCCAATGTAAAAACATTCCAAAGTTTGGTTCTGTTCTTTTTTTTTTTTTCAATGCTTTCTAGAGTGGCAGGGAATTTTGAAATTGTAATTTTCAGCTACTATCTTGAGTAATCTTCTTTTGCTACATCTTTTTTTAATGTAAAGGAACATTTGTAAGTTCATGTTCTCTTTATCTCTTTATCTCTTTATATATTTTGTGTAGGTTTTATCATTTCTATGGCTATGCTTTGAAATTCAGTAGTTACCATGGAATAGATGTGTTTAGTTGTTACGATTGTGACTGTTTTTTCGTTTGCAACATGCATTTTAATAAAATGCAAAAGCGTTAGCATTTTTGCTAGCACATGAAAATTATTAGCCAATTTAAGATGTCGGCCTGACTTTGGTCATAATTTTAACAATTTTTTCTGCTTATTGGGAGGACCTAAAGAGTTCAAATTTGATAATTTCTTCTTACATTCTCACATGTAGTGAGGCTTTTTCTTTATGTACATATTCTTTGATTGATGGAATCTAATGGATGATATGGTTGTTAACCTGGTAAATTTTAAAAATGAGAACTTCTACACCTCTAGCAACCTAGACCCGAAGAAGATCTCTAGCAAGATTATGCTATGATGATCCTAGCCAATGCCGAGGAAAACGACGACAAGCTCTCCACCGATGCACATGTATTGCCATAATCATAAATAACCAATTATTTATAAATCTCCCCTAGCCAAAGAGTCACTGCAAGGGAGCCAATGATTATATTTATCTCAATTATTTATAATCTCAATTATGTATAATGATATATTTATAATCATAAACATAAATGATTATATATAATGATTATAAACACTTCATCATAAATAAAGTCAGTTATTTATAATCATTTCATTATATATATCTTATAGATAATGCTAACTAAGATATAATCATTATGGGTTAGCATTATGAATAAAAAAATAACATCTCTAACATTATGGATTATGAGTAATATTTCATCATATCTTGGGTTTATATATTATGAAATGTTTACCATTCGAATGAATCTTATAATCCATAATATCTCAAACTATAATTATGGATTATTGCTTTAATTATAATAATCTCATAACATTTATTGGATTCCACAATAATTATAATACAATAATTATGAATGAGGTGTTAGCATCATTCATATCTTGTCCATTGTAACAATAATGTCAATATACAAAAGCCCGTGATATAATAATAATATTATTTATGCATTTGTAACGTGATTTTTTATATCTCTACGAATGAATATGCATTACAAATATATGTTGCAATGCCAATTTAGTTTGATCTCTTCATATTCCCTCACGCGCATGCGCCACATGCATGGGAGCTAAATAATTAGTGTTGGGGAGTTGAATCTCTACTCAATTAATGTCCCCTAACCCCTGAGCTTCCCATTCGTCTCTTTGTATTCCTTCACATGCATGCACCACATGCAAAGGAGCTAAAGAGTCACTACAAGGGAGTCGAATCTCTATTTAATTGATGCTCCCTAACCCTTGGGCTTCCCTTTCATCTCTTCGTATTCCCTCACATGTAGGGCTAGACGTGGGTAATAATAAATATTTATTATTATAAATAGTGGGTAATATTGAATATTTAATATTATTATAAATAGTTATGGTTACAATTGCAGTAATAATGAATATTTATTATTATTATAAATGGTGACGATTATGGTTACAATGACAGTTATAATCATGGCAACGGTTAAGGTGATGACAGTTACGATGTGATGTAGTATTTAAAAATATTGAACTCAGGCATCATGTTACAAGATTAAGAGGTGCAATATTGGAATTCATGCATTTTTAGAAACATGGATCCTTCTTCTATTAGTCCCAATAAAAAAGATGAAGAACACTCTTTTCAAGATCAGCAACAACAACCATCTACTGCACNTTACCCGGAGTCAAGACCATTGATTCTTTAAATATTCATCCTCCTTTTAATGTGCAAAGATACAGAAAGATTTCAAATGCTAAACATCTCCAAAGTATAATTGCACAAGTTCATTTTGCTCAGTTGGAGAATTAGGCATATTGAGTTCACACTTATCATTGTATTTTGCCTTTTGCTCAATCCTATTATACAGCTCTGTAATCTTTGTTGCAATAATTGTGCAATGCATTCCTTCATCAACATATACAAAATATATAAACTTTTATTTTAACCAATTTATGTTTACCAATATATATTATTTAGAATGTAAATAGTATGATAACTTAAAAAATAAAAAAAATAATTAAATTCTACTCATAGGCCACGAAACCGCTACACAAGAGAACTTACGGGTCTAATGTTTGTTGCATTGTCCGAAATCAAGACCATTGATTCTTTAAATATTCATCCTCCTTTTCATGTGCAAAGATACAGAAAGATTTCAAATGCTAAGCATCTCCAAAGTAGAATTGCACAAGTTCATTTTGCTCAGTTGAAGAGTTAAGCATATTGAGTTCACACTTATCATTGTATTTTGCCTTTTGCTCAATCCTGTTATACAGCTTTGTAATGTTTGTTGCAATAATTGTGCAATGTATTCCTTCATCAACATATACGAAATAAATAAGCTTTTATTTTAACCAATTTATGTTTACCAGTATATATTATTTGGAATGCAAATAGTGATGATAACTTAAAAAATAAAAATAAAAATTAAATTCTACTCATAGGTCGTGAAACCACTCCACTAGCTTAGATATATATATATATATATATATATATATGGCTGAGATGATTTTTTAAAAAAATGATGTTGACGAAGCTCGACTACTGGACGAGGTAACAAAACAACTAAAAACGGAATCACTCATCCCTCCTCTATTTCTCTACCACTTACCCAATTTAGTTTTATCCTCTCGGTCAAGTGTGCTCATTCTTTGTTTGTTCATGGCATTTTTGAACATTATTTATGCAAGAAATTTATTTCTCAAAAACGCCATGAACAAACAAAGAAAGAGAAAACTTGACTAAGAGGGTAAAACTAAATTAGGTAAGTGGTAGAGAAACAGAGGAGGGATGAGTGATTCCGTTTTTAGTTATCTTGTTACCTCGTCCAGTAGTCGGGCTTTGTTAACATCATTTTTTTTTTAAATCATCTCGGCCAATATATATATATATATATAAGCTAGTCTTAAATTGATAATAAGAAGGGCAATCAATAGCATATTAGATAAAATGGAACTCTATAGTGTGAAAATTAAGTAAATATAGCTTTATATTTTTGAAAAATCATAGCAATATCTTATATCCTCAATTTGGCCAAGAGGTCGATACATATGTCTGGCGTGATGGGGGAGAGTGAAATTTTGTCACCCTCCACATCACATGCCACATAAGATCCCACAAAATGGGAACCAAAGAGTCAAATGAAAATTTGTTCATATTCCCATAAGTTTTTGTATTCCCACTGTGCACGTGAAAACATGAACTAAACAATCATATAAAAACACAAACCAAAGAGTTATACAAAATTTGGTTTGTATTCCCATAGGTTTTCGTATTCCACTGCACACATAAAAAAAGGTTTCAAAAAAGGAGCATAAGAAAAGATGGAAAAGGAGGAGAGCCTTTCCACCATCGTTGGTGGTGCCGATGAGGATGACAACATCCATGGTGAAGGCAGACCAATAGAGAGTGGGAAGGTGGCACAGTGCCACCACATCAGTAAAATCATTATGGAAGAAAAGCATATCATCACTGCCCACACACAAGAACGAGTACTACATTGGACCCAATAGCAGTCCAAGCACGATGGTTGTCATGCTACGTGGCATCTTACACATAAGCTCAGCCTTCATATCATCACCGGACTCTGCATCCACGTCCGAGGCTCCAAAAGTTGCCACAGCAAAGCTCTACAAATGTCATCCGCGACAATAAGGCCAGCAACAAGGAGCCCTAACGTGGTTCCGCCGACAAGTGACAGTGTCCGCAACACAAGTCTATTGCCATCCACATGAGTCCAGGCCCGCCATAGTCTTGCACCACGAATGCTTGATCACCATCATCGGATACCGTGCGGACCCACATCGAGGTGTAGCACCGAAAGCACTGCGGAAGCAGCTCAGCGGTGTTCCAACGACGAGAGTGGAGGCTGAAGATCTCGAGACAGTTGTGCTAGGCATCGTCTTCATCATTGTCATCAAGCTCCCATGCAACCCTAGCCACCAACAATGTCGTGTGATGGCACATGTAGCATGCCAAATAGTAAAGGTTTTTCGCCCTTTTTTCTTTCTTTTTCCTTTGGATTTTCACTGTGCTGTGAATATATCCGCATTGGGATATATTTGGAAATTCAACAAATATAACCCATCCATGATTCACCGTTAAATGCTACTAAGCTCGCACCTGAGGCGCTTGCCCCTAGTCACATGAGCAACCTTGGCCCCCACCCCTTGGACTCCCCATTCGTCTCTTCATATTCCCTCACACGTAGGGCCCCCACATTGATAATAATGAATACTTATTATTATAAATAGTGGGTAATAATGGATATTTATTATTATTATAAATGGTGACTGTTACAGTTATAGTAATAATGAATATTTATTATTTTAAATAGTAGGTAATAATGAATATTTATTATTATTATAACAGTGATAGTTACGGTTATAGTAATAATGAATATTTATTATTATTATAGCCAATGATGGATACGGTTATAGTAATAATGAATATTTCTTATTATAAATGGTGAGTAATAATGAATATTTATTATTATTATAAATGGTGATGGTTATGGTTACAATTACTATTATGGTGGCAATTACGATCACGGTGTACGGTGATGGTTACGTCACAGTGATGACTAAGGTGATGGCGGTTACGGTGCGATGCAATAGTTAAAGATATTGTACTTAGACATCGTGTTACAAGATTTAGAGGTCGAATATTGGAATCCATGCATTTTTCAAAAACATGGATCTTGCTGTTATTAGTCCCAATAGAGAAGGCGAATAACATTCTCTTCAAGATCAACAACAACAAGCATCGGTTGCAACAAGTAATGCGATTCATGGAGGTCATGGCAGTGGGCATGCACGTGGGCGTGGCCAAGATCCTGTTGCTATTAGTCCCAATAGAGAAGGCAAAGAACACTCTTTTCAAGATCAACAACAACAACCATCTATTACAACAAATAATGCTATTCATGGAGATCATGGCAGTGGGCGTGTGCATAGTCGTGGCTGAGGTAGAGGACGATCATGGATCGTAGAAACTAAAAATCTAGAATCAATAACTACAAAGGAGAGAAGACAATTTCTAAAATAAGAAGCAAAATGATGCAAACAAGAAAGACAACTAATTCTACGAAATTCAAGAGTATGTAATTTATGCAATTTTTAATATTTCAAAACAAATATTTAACATGGAGAAATTTTCTCATTTTATTTGCATACTTACATTGCATATATTTTTTTAGGCTTCATCAACTTCGAATCCCCTCTCATCACTTGGAAATTCATCCAATCTAATGATCCACATTATTGATACTAATAATGTAAATAATTAAGAAGAAATGCAAGTTGGTGTCTAGCCATACTCAAGTTGGTACATATTTTAATTTGATTTTTAGTTTAAATTTCAAAACATTTTTGCAAGACATTGGAAATGCATCTGTACTTGTTAATCAAGCAAAATCTATTCCAGAAATCACACATGTAGAAGAAGAACAATTGCAAGAAGATCAAGAACAATCACATTATAGTGAGAGTGAGCGCCACACACGTAGAAGAAGAACAATTGCAAGAAGATCAAGAACAATCACATTATAGTGAGAGTGAGCACCACACACGTAGAAGAAGAACAATTGCAAGAAGATCAAGAACAACCACATTATAGCGAGATTGAGCGCCAAACGAGGCAACATTGACAAGAGGAAAATTTATTTCATCGAATGAATAAAGCTGTAAATGTTGCCAATGCACCAACAATGGAAATGCCTTCTTCAGAACCTAATCAATTTTTCCCAATATTGCAAAAGACAAGTATAGAAATTGCTCAAGCAATATAGAATTTTAATACTACAGTCAGAAGTTTCACAAATGCACATTCTTGCAATGTATGCAATGAAATGTTTCTTGGCATAATATTGGATTCAACCAAAAGTAAAGGACCCACATGCAATAGGTACATTAAAGAAAAGAAACATAATATTTTTGGTAGTTTTGGTTGTGAAATCAAACGATTTTCTATTGAAAATAACATGGATCCAGGTATCCAACCGCCTATGCTAGGCTGTTTAATTGAAGTTTGATGAGTCACCATTTAGTGCACCGCGATATCACGTACGTGATATCGCAGCCTCGCCACGATATCATGTACGCGATATCATAGCCTGTCTCCTCGTCTATAAATAAGAGGTAGACAGTGGAGTCAGGGGAATAAGTTTTGAGTAAGTTTTAGAGTTAAGTTTTAGTTTTCGTTTTTCTCTCAACCCTTTTCCTCCTAGTGTATGCCCACAGTGTGGTGAATGTAATTGTACGGCATCCTTTATTCGAGTGTGACGTACTTGGACACACACATGACCAACACTAAAGATCAAGATTACTTCATCATTACAGCATTCACTTAGTTTAATCATTTAATTAATTGTTATTTATTGCTTTCCTAGTTAATCTCTTCTCACCCTTAAACTCCTATTAAATGCGGAATAAGTACGACTTGATTACGAGCATTTAAGTGTGACTACTTGGTAACCCAGTAGTGTACCTAGGATCTGCGCTTGGTAATCCCAATGATAGTCGTGCACGAAGTCCAAGATGTGTACGGATAATCAAGGAACGAATGCTTATCGCACTTAGGCTAGTTAGACTCTCTCTCACCCTCTACCTCTTAGCTTAGTTATTATTACCTTCCATTGCCTTCAGGAGTAGCATTAGGTTAGAAACACATCATACACCTCACCTTGGACTAAACCATACGTGACAAAGCTAATACTAGTCCAGGTGGGAAGACAGTGAACTGCGACCTAAGGATAACTGTTTAGATGTCACAACTAGTCCGTCTGCAGAGTTCGACTGGATCGTGAGTGTAATGCTCGTATTCATATGGTTGAGTGTAGGGGTACCTCGCCACTCATAATAGGCACCATTGCCGAGGACGGTGCTAGTTATCTAGATTAGTTATATCATACAAGGTCGTTGTACAAGAATTAACGATATATCTTTTAAGAAGAAATAATCATAAAAAGTCACATATAAATTCACACACAACTTTACAACCATGCCTATCCTACAAGACTATAATAATGTCACACCTAGTGAGGAAGTTCATTGGAGAACCAATGAATTGTATGACAATGAAGATTGGAGTACGCAACCCGAGGTGGGAGTTTTTTATAAACATGAAC
>MNCI01016974.1:119667-135033 GCA_015680685.1 Gnetum montanum | reverse complement strand
CCTATGCAAGAGTGTCAGCCTTGAGGAAACAAATCCAAGAGTGGAAACAAGCACAACATGAACCCTTGGACATGGCCTTAGAAAGATATTATGCACTGTTAAACAACTGTCCAGGCCATGAGTTCTCCAATGAAAGGCTAATGTACCATATCATTTATGGGCTTTGTCATGAAACAAGAAAGACCCTAGGGATGTATACCCAAGGACAACTATACGAACTACGAACCCATCAAGTCCAAGACCTTATTAAGCAAGTAGCAAAAGAGGAAGGAGAAATGGCTAGATAGATGAGAGAGTGTTGAAAAACATCAATGGGACCAAAATTTCAACTTAACAAAGGTCCATAATCACAAAAAGGAGAAATCAACCTATCTCAAGGAGGAAGAATCATCTTTGCTAGTACAACAATCATTAGATGAAATCGAGGCAAACATCAAAAAGAGGCTGGAATGGATGCATAAAAAGTGTGGGGAATTTATCAATATTATTGGAGATAGAGTTTTGACAACCCGAGAAGCAAGACAAAGTATCAATAGATAATCAGAAAGAAGGGATAAGGAAAATAAGAGCTTAACTGCCAATCACACATATGAATGCAACATTTACCTGTATGATCACCCCAAGGGTCAATGCCCAATCTTGTTACATTTATATGAGCATTGGGGAAGCACGTTACATCCAGAGTTCATACAGAGATACTGTGTTCAATCACAGTGGCAACAATCCCAGTCGTGGGGGAAGCCATCCCTAAATTGGAGACATCCTTCGTATCCTCCAAATCTAAATGCTTATCAAGTTCAACATCCTATTTCCCCAACTGGGTCAACATACTCTATCTCGCCGCCTTATTATTCCCCTCAGTACTATTAGCCCATGTCCACAACACAAACACCACCTTATGCACCTTACACTTCTCCTAATTTTCAACATTCTCATCCTTTCCCTCCTTCTACATTGCCACCAACTATTCCTAAGGTGTCTGCACCACAACAACAACCTCTAAATGTTACGTGTGCTGCTACTACCAACTGTAGTGAGAGATCTCAGCAACATCGAAGGCGTCCCTTCTTTAGAAATGACTCTAGGAAGGGACAACACAATTCTGAGACCACTGCATCCTCCAACTCAGCACAAGTCCCACACTATGGTGCACCCTTATCTTCAAACCCAACACCTCATGTTACTTCATCAAGGCCACCGATCAACACTCCAACAACCATACAACCCAATGAACACAGTCATGGAAGGCAACATCCCGATCCTTGCATACCATCTTACGGTCACAAATATCATAGTGGGTCAACTTTTTACCTGAGAATCACATCTCATAAAATGCCCCACTATGCTTACTATAATCAAGTGTGTGAACCCCAATGGGGTAGGTATGACCAAGTTCCAATATTTTCAACATGCAAGGATCCTCATCTTTCAACTATTAATCCTCACCCTGTTCAACCATTTAGTTATGGGGGATATCCCCATTTTAGTAACAAGCAGGATTAATAACCACTTTTTATTTTCCTTAATTTTACAGCTTTTTGTTTTCCAATTTTTCATTTTTCAAATTTCTTGTTTTATCTTTTTGTCTTTTTGTAAGTAATCTCATCTATGAATAAAACACTCATGTGGATCGTTGGTTGAGGTGTGTTCTATGTTATCAAGTCCTGAGCGATCAATTATTTGGATAGTAAGCCCCATTACACCCACTCATCCATTCTACAAATAAGAGGTTCTATTCAAGGGTACAGTGATATTCTTGACATTCTTAAAACTTAAAATTAATTTTGTGCTCATTGTACCCAGAATGAAGAAGGATGGACCAAGAGGGAATGATTAGGATGTGACATCAAGGGGACTTGTGGATTCTCTTTGGTGGCGTCTGTGGAAGTTATCATGCAATGTGGTTGTACTAAGATCCTTGTAGATCTAACGAAAAATGGGAGTAATAGTAATCAAAAGGGCACTCAAAAATTCAATGTTGTTCTAGGGGGTCCCACTAGAAAGACATGCACCCATACCTGAAGGTTGGCAGCTTCTCTGGATTCAGCAATCGAAAAAAAAACAAAATAAAAAGAAAAGTGCCACAAAAAAAAAATCACTCCTTCCTTGAATAAAACGTCAAGTGATCGTACGCCTTGTTGTTATGGTACTCTCATAGTTGTTCATCATGGGATGAAACAATGCAATGTCACTGATTAGAGGAATGGACTTGGTCCTGATCTTGCAATGACGGGTTAATGACACATTAATCATGCTTTACACGCAGGATTCATTGTGCCCTGGGTCAATTACCTCATGTCCCAATCTCTACAATCCCTTTCTATAGTTCTTCTCATCTCACTATTCGTGTAATTTTAGCTCGTGTCGTGTGTAACATAGAATTCTTACCTCATTCCGGTGATATTTACATGTGTATTTTGTGGAATCAGTGCAGATTATATTTAACCCTTCTAGTGCCTACGGACACTTTTAAGTGTGGTTACACAAGGGCATTATAGGTTGGAACCTGCTTTGGGGAGGACCCACTTGTGTGACTTTTGCAATTTGTACTTGTTGCATACCACCACATCATCTTATACCCTCTGAATACTTTATTGCCAAATCTATTCTTTCCTTTCTCATCATTTTATCAAACATTCCTCAAAACCAAGTCCTTTTATGTGTCACCTAACAAACCAGGTCTGACATTAAACTTTTAGGGCAACTTCCTTGAAAAAAATTTCTAACTCTAAAATCACACTATGCAAAGAATTCAACATTTATTAAAGGCAATGAGTAAGGTATGAAATCATAGAACTTTTTTCAATAACCTTATTAACAATTGATCTTTGTGTGATTATAGATGGCCCCTAAAAGAAGACAACAAGGAGGACCTTCTCAAGGTGCTACTAAACGACCAGGGGGAGACAGAGGCCAAAGACTTCATGCAGAACATGCAGAGCAGGAGGCACAATCACTCAGCATCCATCATGGAACCCCTGTTACTACATAATCTATCCAAGCAAAAGGTGGAGAGGTCAAGGCCCAAGCCTATGAAGAGGAATGACAACTATTTGCGGCATAACATGTCAATGCCAATCAAGTGTTCCCACAATTGTCATGTTCATGGAAAGTGTCGACTCCATCAAACATTGAAACATCATCATGGATGGCTCATAACCCTTAGATAGAAGAGGAGAAACATTAAGCGCTTCTTCAACGGTATCAATCTCAGAAGCTTGATTGTGCAGGACAAAGGAGAGGCACCCATAGAGGAGCCACCACTACCTGGAACCCCATGAGTTCCACAAGTTTTGTTTTTTGTGTCTGTGTCCAAATTTTGTTTTCATTCCACACTGCAGCATAAACCCATTTTCACCATCCAATAATCCCATACCTATCCACTGTGTAATCATTGTAACTCGAGGACGCATTTTCATTCAGTCGTGGGGGTATGATGAGTCGCCATTTAGTGCACCGCGATATCGCGTATGCAATATCGTAGCCTGTCTCCTCATCTATAAATAAGAGGTAGATAGTGGAGTCAAGGGAATAAGTTTTGAGTAAGTTTTAGAGTTAAGTTTTAGTTTCTGTTTTTCTCTCAACATTTTTCCTCCCAGTGTATGCCCATAGTGTGGTGAATGTAATTGTACGGCATCCTTTATTCGAGTGTGACGTACTTGGACACGCACATGATCAGCAATAAAGATCGAGATTACTTCATCATTGCAACACACTTAGTTTAATCATTTAATTAATCATTATTTACTGCTTTCCTAGTTAATCTCTTCTCACCCTTAAACTCCTGTTAAACGCGAAATAAGTACGACTTGATTACGAGTATTTAAGTGTGACTACTTGGTAACCCAGTAGTGTACCTAAGATCTGCGCTTGGTAATCCCAATGGTAGTCGTGCACGAAGTCCAAGATGTGTACGGATAATCAAGGAACGGATGCTCATCGCACTTAGGCTCGCTAGACTCTCTCTCACCCTCTCTCCCTTAGATTAGTTAATATTACCTTCCATTGCCTTCAGGAATAGCATTAGGTTAGAAACACATCATACACCTCACCTTGGACTAAACCATACGTGACAAAGCTAACACTAGTCCAGGTGGGAAGACAACGAACTGCGACCTAAGGATAACTGTCTAGATACCACAACTAGTCTGTCTGCAGAGTTCAACCAAATCGTGCATGTAACGCTCGTATTCATATGGTTGAGTGTAGGGGTACCTCGCCACTCATCAAAGTTGAAGAAATGTTAATTGCAAAAATCAATCCCATTTTACAGGTTACACATGCCGGGTAGACACTTCAAGTATAAAGATCACATAATTAGCTTTGCTCAAGATGTCACATAGATTACTGAAAGACTTCCTCTTAGAATTAAAGATATCCCTTTCTTGATATTAAGAAGAGCAAATCAAATGAGCACCAAGTATAATTTCATTGTCAACAAGAGACGAGTTTATGAAACCTTGATTTTTAAAGAGGCAAATGATCCGTACTATCAAAATGTCGAGATCGATATGCATGCATTAGACGATGTTGCTAATACCAATGATGTTAACATCTTTCATTGCATTTTTTATATTCCATTGTCAGAAAAGAATGGAGAAATGAGATTGTAGTTTTAAGGTCCTTTGCTTCAGATAGATGAAGAATACATTATTGATCATACATCATCAGTTGCACAGTGTCCAAGAATTGTAAGAAAGGAAATTGATTGGATAAGAGAATAGATGCATAATCCATCATTGCAAGATTCAAATGTTGTTTAGTGGCCTTCTATGTTTGATTTTCCTATTAATGAGAAAAACAGAGGGATGACTGATTCCGTTTTTAGTTATCTTGTTACCTCGTCCAATAGTTGGGCTTGGTTAACATCTATCTTCTTTAAAATCATCTCAACCAATTGATAGAGATATATATATATATATATCTAAGCAAGTCCATTCACATGTGCAACGTGAATCATTCCATGAGTTATTTAAATAATATTTTCCATGTTAGCCACCGCCTGCCACCAAGTCTGCCAAAGCCAAAGTGCATAGCAAAATCTTACCAAATGACAAAATGACAAAAACTACTTAGCTGATAATTCCCACAAAAATGGTTAAAACTCATAAATAGTAAACATTGTAAAAACTAAACTCATCTCCAATGCTTCAAGCTAAGAAAGATATGAAACTAACATTAGAAAAAATCTCTCCAAGGTGTTTGAAAATAAGACCCAAATGCAAAAGACATTTCGTATTTCCCAGTTGGGGAACTCGATCTCTGATATGTTCCGAGAGACGCACTTCTCAACGGATTATAAGCATGTGTTAAAATAGAGGCGCACAACACATACAAGTTTGTTGAAATGATCTTCTGGCATCAAAATTGAACAATATCTGGATATTTAATCTTCCTATCGGAGACTGGCCAACGACATAATGAAGAGGATAATTAATCTTCCTATCGGGGCCTGGCCAACAACACATATACCATTATGTAATTGTGATTGAGAATTTACTGCCTTTGTGATAAGACGTTTATAAAACTTCCTGTTTATTGTCATTATTAGGCTTTAAATAATATTTAATTTGAATATTGCTTTAGGCTTTAAATATTATTTGCATATTTATTAATCATCCAAGTTCTGCAATTGCTGTCCTCTGCTGTTGAATCTAGGTATTCATCATGCCTCACTACATTAACCAGGACAAAACTTAATAAAGAAATAAATCAGGAACCTATTTGAATTATGTCAAGTTCCTATAACTTCTTACAAAATGTCATTTAAGCTCTGATGAAATTTCATTTCCACATGATTGAGCTGAACAATAATAAACTGGATTTCATGAATTCTACTTGCACAGAAGTTTATTAAGCATATGGAGAATCAAAAATGGAAAACAATTGCAAATAATGATTAAATAAATCACATTTTATTTAAACAATCATTGAATCAACTTATTATGGAAAATGAACAAAATTCCTCCAAACCTAAAATTACAATGGATACTAATTCTTAATTTTGGCCAAGCGGCCAACTACCAACCATGTTTCAGAGAGTCCCCTTGATCATGGTAAAATAATTTTATCATGGTAACAGTGACAAAGATCTTTCGTGGTTACAGTTTTTTTCTCTTTGCATAATAGCTAAAGAGGAACTTTATGTTCATAACGCTAGACTAAAAAATGAACATTTTCATAGAAATTATTATTTTGGCTGAGAGTTTTGGTAAGAGGCCAACTACTTTGTTACCTGGATTTTGTTGTAGAAATAAAAATAGGTAAAGAGATGAACTTTTTATTGAAAATTATCATTGAATACATACACTAGTTTTTATTTTTATTTTTAAATGTGAAAATCAATTCTCAGTGAATCAATTTGAGAATTTATAAATTTGAAAAATATAAAAGATTCCATTGGACAAATAATAGATATATATCATAAATATATAGCTAAACTAGTCAGTTGCCATTTCCAGTAATCCACAGCCAATGATATAAAGAACTTTCCAATTTTTAACTTATCTATATTTATACATTGAGATGCTAATTTGCATAAAATACTTGCACTTAAATCTCTTTTATTACGTTAGAAAAATGTCATGAAATAAGACTCACTCCAGTATTTTTTAAGAAAAAAATATGACATAAAAACCATATGCATATGTTGCATGTGTATAAGATTTAAAATAAAGATACCTGGTAGTTCAACTGAAAATTGCTTTGCTTACGAGAAACGGAACTCAAAATTCAGAAACAAAACTTATTTTGATCTGCAACTTACGAAGCAAATTTTGGTGTTATGCAGATGATAAACAGCCAATTAACAAAAGGAAGAATTCAGATACATGAGGTCTTTCCTTGCTCGAGCAAAGCAATTAAAATGCCTAGCATTCAAGAGATATAAACACAATGTATTCAGTAGAAGTTGAAGCTGGAAAGCAGCACTTATTTTGTAGTTTTCTTCTTTAAGCCAAAGGACTTTATTGCAAGGTGGGATAGATCAAATGACTGCTTTGTCTCTGAAATACCAGTACCACCTCTCCTATCCAACTCCAAAGACTGTCGTCGAAGAATTTCAAATAGAGAGAAACCAGTGCCAGAACTTGTCTCATTTTCAGAGATCTTCTTGACAGAATCATGTTTAGGCTTACTTGGTGATAGCACTTTTGCATGAGCCACATGATTGTGCTCTACCTTTTCCTGCACTCACAAATAAATTTGCAATAAAATTTACAAAAAAAGAACTTAATGTTCTACATATTCACAATTAGAGATGGCACAAAGTTACCTTTTCTTCTTGACCCTTGGAATTTGAAATTGAATGTCTACTGTTGCTGTCATCCCTACCAAATATATAGGATCTTGAGGCAGTTAGTCCTTGCTTGTGTGATACTTGCAAAGATGAAGATGCCACCCGACCAAGGAAAGATGACTGCAAATTCAAAAGAATTTTTGAAAACTTATATAAATAAGTTTCTACTCGAACATATATGATAGAAGACCCTACAGCATTGTTACAACAAACCAAAAATGACATTGTGTATCCAATTTCAAGGGATCGAAAGCAGATAACTCACAAGCACATGCACTCAATAATCAATTGTGTTTAACACTTGACTACATTAGTAGCTTAATCATGTTAAATAACAGAAATCAATATATTCCTCAATTCTAAACAGCTTATCTAAATTACCCTACCCTTGAGGAGGTATTACTGTCCCCTGCAGTACCAACAATTTCATGAAAAGCTGAAACATTCACAGAAGCCAAATAAGAAACATATTTCAAAAGAAGACTAATCAAACATTGCAAGAAATCAACAATTGAGCCCAATCAAACAAGATAATTACTTGATGTTGACTTTGGTTTCCTCTTAACAGGAGCAACATTTTCTTTTTTGATGAGGCCAAAAATCTCCCTTGATGTCTCATCTTCCACTGGACTGGGAAAAGTTTCTTGCTCCTCCTAACCAAAATTTAAAAGCAAAAACCTCTGTAACTCACCTCCAGAGAATCAAAAGCAAAAGAACAGAATAAATGGGAAGAAGATAGCAAAGAAAAGAAGAATTACATACAGATTCTTGAAGTAGTTTTTGTTGCATAAGTGTTTCCTCTAGTTCATCATCATCTGATGACACATATTTATCACTTTCATCTTCATTTACTTTAAAAGATTTTGTCTCCAGGCTGCTGACATCATCATTGCAATGTCTAGAATCATGAGAGAGAAAATTACTTGAATTTTCATTTTCATCCAAAATACCTCTGGTTCCTTCAAATGTATCATCAATCTCCTCGAGAAGTGCAGTTTTCCTAGCATATGCACCTCTTTGATTTTTACTTCCTCCTAATCTAAGTAATATATCATCTGTCTCAACAGCATCTTGTTGTTCAAGCCATTTCCGATGAAGTTCATCACGTCTTCTTTTGGCTGACTCACTGTCAGCCTCTTCTGCAGTTGCTATCAAGTCTTTCAAGCCTTCACTTTGTTCATCCTCAGAATCCTCATCTTCACCATGCCTGATAATACCATCTTCATCTTCATCCTCGGCCTCATCATCAACAAATGCCTTTACAGGAGATCCTTTGTTATAAAAATCATTTTTAAGTGCTTCACTTGGTGAAGGATCAACATTCTCTTTGTTATCATCTTCGTAAGGAAGTCTGAGAAGCATTTGGTATAAAGTAAGCTAAACCTTTTTTGTTCAGATAATGAAATGTTTGTTTCTGTTCAGAGAACTTAAGCCAAACTTATAGTTTCTTGTAAACAATAAAATTATTTTTGAAAGGAAATACAAGCATATCTCGAATTGGTGGAAAGGAATATCAAAAAGCCCAAAAACATTATTCTTTAAACAATCATCCAGAAAGACTACTACATATTTGATCTTTAAAACAATGATTCAAAATTACAAAAAAAAAAAAGTTTCTTAACCTTATTTTGAAAAATGAAGCAAATTTTCAAACATTAACAAGACTCTTACTCTTCATCTCCAGGTTGTGAATCCAGTTTAAGATTCATCTTATATGGTTTTGAGGAATCATTCTCATTTTCATGTTTATTTTCATTAACTGCAGTCTCCTCTTCTTTGTAGCTTGGACAAGAGTCGCAGAGAGGATCCTGAAAAGATCAAATAAATTAAAATGAGTTTTGTCTTTTAGGTATGCAATTTGAGTCTATTTGAAATTTTTGATAATAATCCTTAATGCCTGTATCACATCAACTTGCAATAAACCGTTGAAATAACTTCCATCCTATGAAATTAGGATAAATCATAATCGTTGTCTAGTGCAGAATAAGCAGATGATTTAGCTTTATTGCTGGATGTCTTTTTGGTGACCGGATTTCCCCATGTTGTACAAAACTATGATAGCTGAATGCTCAACAAAACCCTTGCATAGGAAAAAGCTAATATTACCTCGGAATCCAGAATTGGTGGCCGAAGTCCCACATTGTGCCGTATCTCAACGGTTCTGGATACCTGCATTGTTTCGAAGATGAACAATTAACTACATGAATACACTTTAACCCTAGACCCTGAAATACTACCACCTCAAAACTCAAATTATATACAGAAAACAACATACTTCTTGGGATTCATCAATATCCTTCAAGTTTAGCTCGTCTGTATCATGGAAAGAGGTAGTTGTTCCTAATACTTCTTTCTTCTGGAAGCAAATGTGATAATAGGTCTTGGTTAATTAATCTCTTCCTGAATTTTTAACAGTTTCTAGTTTCAATAAGAATAATCGCATCTCCTACTTTACCTCTCCTGAGGAACTATTATCCAGTTCCGGATCTCTGGGTTGATCCCCGCCATCATATTCCGCTAAATTATCTTTAGGGGATAAAGTATCCTCAGCAGAATCAAAGTTAACCTGGGTGAATTCTTCCAAATTCCTGTGGTGAAAAGGTACATGGAAACTTATTTCAAAAACAGTTTAATCTACCAATTCTTGTTTTTGCAAGGAATCCGAAGAATAAAAGAGTTCTTGAATTGCAAGATGTACCCACTTTTTCTGCAGCTGCTGCTTTCTGAGACGGATTTTCTCCAGCACTGATGAAACAGGTTTTTGTACAACTGGCTCTGGTTTGAAGGAAGCGTTGGGTGTCTCTAACAAACATTAGATGGCAACACAAATGAGTTGGAGCGTTTATAAATAGAAGCAAAAGAGACAGCATCTAAAACTATAAAGAATGAAACCTCGCAATAACCGTTGAGATTCGGAATGGAGCTCCTCGAGATCACTCTTTGTTGGCTGCAGAAAAACAGCACACAACATGCCCTTGAACTAAACGAACGAATTGTCAAGAGTTCCAAAAATTGTCAATAAAGGTGCATTTTGAACCTTTTTCGGTGCCTTGGAAGAAGCTTTAGGCTTATCCTCTGGTCCTTTCCGCTTGTTCTTCTTTAAAGATGATGGATCCAGCTCCTGCAGCCCATCCGTTGCATTACCAACGGCTTCATCCGCGCTTCCAGAATTGTCCCCGCTAAATCCTGCAGTTGAAATGGGTTCAGTTCCATTCATATCTGTTTGCTCTGGATATTTATGCATTTCAGGCTTTTCACTGTCGTTAGTAAGAGCTTCTGGTAGTCTTTCATCCACTTCCGCCATTTCTTTCTCTACGCTGATTTCCAAAATTTCCTCGGATGCACAGCCAAAATCAGAATGTCGCTCAAGCTCGTCATGCAGTTCGGATGTACTGCGAGTTTTCAAATCGCTCCGAGGAACGGAACTATTGCAACTTTTCAGCTGAACATTAACATCATCATCGATTTGATCAAAATCGCCAGTAGAACTCGATTCCTCTTTTCTTCTCCCGTTTTCATTCACTCTCTTCAATCTTTTTAACCTCTTTTGATGCGGCGGAGATTGAGGTTCTGGATTAAAAGAAAAGCCGTCTTCGACATCTAGATCTAAGATTGCTTCTACATCCATGGCCGACTACCTGAGGTCGAAGAAGATTCGTTCATCGTGTTAGGAATCTAAATATGCGCGACTATGCAACAAAATGAATAGCCACTCTGAAACCATGACTAAAGCGTATTGGCAAAACAAAAACAAGATGAACTAGCAAATATGGGGACAGATCTGGAAACTTACTGTGTCAGCGAACTCAAAACTGATAATGAATTCAAAAAATTTGAAAAAGAAGATAGTCGATGAGCGATGATAGTCCAAAACCAGAAGCCCTAAAGCGTGAAAGCAGAAGCTTTCTCTTCTGCGCAATTCCTGATATCATTTGAATATGGATCCTGATGAGATTTTACTCTGCGCTCGAAATTAAAATTTGAAAGGTGCCGCCAAATGCACTTAAACGAAACTGTTTTGCCAATAACGTCTAGAGGCTCCACTGGAACCCCTTTGAACGTTACCGTTCATAGAAAATTGTCTACTCTCTACGGTTGTGGCTTGTTTTTCAAATTTAGCTTGTATGAGTTAAGTAGTGTAAGGAATGAGAAGCGGTTCAACCGATTAGTTTCTAGTCTAGGTGACATCTAAGCACCTTTGCCCATTGCCTATGTTTTATGATTAAATATTGTGTTAACGGTTCCAGGGTTTCATATATTTGGATCTTATTGATATAGACAATTATATATTGTCATAGGTTTGATTCTACTAGGTAGTAGTGAGTTATAAACTTCTATAAATCTTGGGGTATACCTATGTTTTACTTATTTCGGGTTCCAACACCCCTCGACAATTATATATGAGGGAAGTGCATTAAAGAAAAAATAGGATGAGGTTTCAGGGCTCTATACCCTTTCAAAAACAAGTGCAAGGATTTAGGACTCTAGGCTTGAAAGGTCAAAAAAAAAATTCAAAGTATCATCTATCCTATTGTATTGTATGGATGTATTATTTAGGGACCTAAACTTAGTACTAAACTTTGGAAAGATATTGAAAGAATGTAGAAAGCTTTTCTTCTTGATGAGTTAAAGGTAAATATGCAAACACCTTACTTAATGTTATTATGTGAATGTGATTTATTACATTTAGAAGCAAAAGCCATGTAACTCCACCAATGCCAATCCCAAGCCTGAATACAAAAGAAGGAGGGTTGGTGTTAGGTTGGCAACATGTTGTGGAACCTTGTGAAGTCTCGTGGATGATATTTTTTTCAAATTTTGCATATGCTAGGGCATTCCCCAAATGTGATGCACAACAATCACATTGATTTGAAGAAACTACAAATAAACAAAGATCTAACTTTTCATAGAGGCAAATGGTGAAAAAGAACTCATGTAGCATATTCTCTTCTATTGGGAAAAGGCAAGGATGATGATGATGATGAGAAGCAAAAGTCTTTGTAACTCCACCAATGCTGGTCCCAAGCCCAAATACAAAAAGAGGAGGGTTAGCATTATGTTGGCAACCAGCTATAGAACATTGTCAAATCTTATGGATGAGTTTCTTTTTCAAATTTCATAGATGCTAGGGCATTCCCCACATGTGATGTGTAGTAATCATATTGATTTGAAGAAACTACAAATAAACAAAGATCTAGCTTTTCATAGAGGCAAATGGCGAAAAAAACTCATGTAGTCAACCTCATTTTATTAGGACAATGCTAGGATGATGATGATCATGAAGAGTGATGAGTGTTGGAGTAGTCCAACACCCAACCATACAAGATACAAGTGTTCACGCGTAGCTCGGTCGAATTCCATGGACAAGGCAATGTGATTATGCTAGTAATTGGTTAAAGTTTGAGATCGTTGTCTTCTCACATGGGGCTAGTATACTCTATGCATATGGTTTAGCTCTCAATGAGGTGTATGATATATTGATGTTGGTAGGTCATAACTCATAGCTATGATGGTAAAGTGTAAAAATGGTTCAAAATCTAAGGAAAATGGTAAAACAATCTACTCTAGCCTAAAGTGATGATCATCCATTCCTAGCTTATTGTACACAACTTGGGCTCATGGAACCATTACTAGGATTACCAAGTGAGTTTACTACTAAGTGAATTAAGTGAAACCATTACTGGGTTACCAAACAATTACACTTAATGCTCAAAACTAGTCATACTCATTATGCTTTACTATGAATAGGGAAAGTAAAGTACTTAGAAATGTAACTGATTAAACTAGCAAAACAATAAGAATTATGCTAAGTAAAACAATAAAGCTAAGTGTATGTTGTAGTGATGGAAAGCAATCTTGATCTTTATTTCTGTCATGAACTAGTACACTTCACTTGAATAAAGACTTCAGACAACTGCTCAACATCACATCGCAAGCATTCACTCTATTACTAAACTACGAAAATAAATTGCAAGAGTCTACCTAAGGATTGAATGAAAAGTTATTTCACCATGCACCTAAGTGTCCTATTTATAGGCTTGTACATGTGGAGCAATATCGAATATCCGACATCAAAGCTTGTGCCCCAATATTAGGGATCCGGTATCGTGGCTCCAATATCGGATGCCCGATATCACTACCATGACAAAACATGATTTATTATAGAGAAGCAAAAGCTTTATTTCGATTCATTACATACACTCGTAGTTTGCATATCTCGAGATAAAACAAATTCTCTAAAGCAGTTATTAAGAATTCACAAGACTGTGGTTGGTGTTTTATAAGGATGTAATGGTTGAAAAAATGGAACATCTCTTAGGAGGACATATAACAAAATCCTAAGCATATTTGCTAACTAGTCAAACAAAAGGTATTTAACATGTGATTTAATGTTGATAAATCGAAGTTTGGCAAACTACAATATTGGATATACGATATCGTAGCACTAGTTATGTTGTCATCTATGCAATAGCGCAAGATGTATGCCAGTCTATAAATATAACACTTATACACATGGATTTGCAATAGATTTTAGTCCATGGTAGCGTAAGTCTTTCAGTTTGTTTCCACAATTTTAGTTTTAAGTACTTAGCAATGTATGCCTATAGTGTGGTGTTAAGTAATTGTATAGAGTCTTTATTCGAGTGAAGTATACTTGAACACATTTCATGATCGACAATAAAGATTGAGATTACTTGTTATCATTGCATCATCCACTTAGTTCTCTTAATGTTTGCCTAGAATAATGTTTACTATTTCCACTTAGATTACTAGTTATTGCTTTCCTAGTTAATGTTTACTCTTCCATGTACTTTATTTTCACTATTGTTAAGTAGTATGGATATGACTGGTTTCGAGTGCTAAGTGTAGTTATATGGTAACCCAGTAGTGTTATCGCTTGATTTGCTCAGTAGTGGTACACTTGGTAACCCTAGTGATGACTACATAAGTCCAAGGCATGTATGGTAAATCAGGATCAGATATCCATTGCCAAAGGATAGAATAAAATTATTTACTATTTTCCTTAGAATTAGAAACTCTTTTCGCTTTACTATGTTTGGTAGGAGAAATTTCCTATCAACATCAACATATCATATACCTCACTATGAGTTAAAACATACTCATAGATTTCACTAGCTCACATGGGAAGACAACAGTCTCTAACTTTAACCAATTATTAGCATAATCACATTGCTTCGTCCATGGATTACGATCTAGTCACACGTGAACACCTGTGACTTGTATGGTTGGGTGTTGGATTACTTCACTACTCATCAAATGTGGAAAGCTAGAAACAATTTTATTTACACTACATTAGATTTAATAAAGTAGATGTAGAAGCTCACTATCTCTCGACTACTATTCCAATCAAGTGTTAAAATGCTATTAGCAAGATTCGTTTAAGTTCTTATTATCTTAAAATTGAAAGTGAAAGATGGATTCAACTTCCATGAGAAGAGCACATTTATAGGATGTGCATATCAAGAGTCCTTGAAAATGTGTTACATGTATTTCTTTCTTGTATTGTGACTATCCATTTGAGATAGTGTTATAATGTTATAGCAAAAAACATATATGATTTGTTTTGTATGCCCCCATTAGTACTTGGTCAATTTATAGTCTATTTTTCTTTTTCATGAAAATTTAATATTTGTCAAATAGATCATATGGATCTTCAAACATAATAAAGTTTCATTTCATTTCATATTTAAAAATGTTTCAGATTTTAACACCTTTGCACTTAGCCCTTCTCTTCCCAAGTGGGGGAAAAAGTCAGAAGATATTTTTTTTAGAAGTTGATGAGTGGCGAGGTACCCCTACACTCAACCATACGAATACGAGCGTGCACGCGCGATCCGGTCGAACTTTGCAGACTAAATGCCTTAACACCACAACAAACACTTGGGGTTAATCGTTTGTTGTCTTCCCAGGCTTGCTTGTAAGTGTCACAGTGTATGGTTAAGCAAGTCTGAGGTATGTGATTTTTTTGGATTTTTCGGTTTATCTCCTATGCTATCAAGGGAAAGGGTTGAGAAACTAACTAACTCTAACTAATGTCCTAAGTCTAA
>MNCI01016974.1:100573-114310 GCA_015680685.1 Gnetum montanum | reverse complement strand
TTGATCTAAGGCCCTGATGCCTAACCTCTTCACTAGAGTGAGGAGGAGGAACATCATTTTCTAAGAAACCCATCGTTGGGGGTTCCTCTTCTCCTATTTCACTAATGACGTGGGGAACCTTGCCCTTCAATAGTGAATGTTGGCTCTCTTGCCTTGCATCCCGAATACGTTGGGCATTTGTGGGTTGATAATCCCTTGTGTCATGGTCATCCAAAACATATTCTGCGAACAGCTCATGCATGCCAATCTGTACCAAGGCACGGAAAAGCATGTTGGGAGCGGATCGATCTGGGGGTAACACGATGTTACCTTGCATGTCTCTCCATCGCAGTTGCTCATCTTGATGGAAAACAAACGTAAAATTCGGCACATACTCATCGGGATGAGTATAAGTGACTTTGGATTGTTGAGGACATGGTTGATTGCGGTTATGTGTATAATCCTGACTTTCTCCTGTATTGTCCTTAGGTGAGTTGATTGCATGAGAAGAAGCCATTTCTAATGGTGTGCTAATTTTCACCGTTACTTAATGTTCTTGATTAACTGATTAATCCTAAGGTTCGTTTTAAGCTCACAACGATGTGAGTGATATCCCTTATGTTTAATTGGCGTAAAAACACTTAGTCCCTGGCAACGGCGCCAATGATGAGTGGCGAGGTACCCCTACACTCAACCATACGAATACGAGCGTGCACGCGCGATCCAGTCGAACTCCGCAAACTAAATGCCTTAACACCACAATAAACACTTGGGGTTAATGGTTTGTTGTCTTCCCAGGCTTGCTTATAAGTGTCACGGTGTATGGTTAAGCAAGTCTGAGGTATGTGATTTTTTTGGATTTTTCGGTTTATCTCCTATGCTATCAGGGGAAAGGGTTGAGAAACTAACTAACTCTAACTAATGTCCTAAGTCTAAATTAACTAGCGTCAGCATCCGTTCCCACTTACCGGACACACCCTGAACTATGCAACTGCAGCTTACCAAACGCTAATCGTTACTGGGATCGCCACACGTAACGCAAGTGCTCGAAGTGGTCGTACTGAGGCACCTATTTAGCCTAAGTGTGATAAGCAGCCGATTCCTTAGCTAGCCGTACACACCCGTGGGTGCTCGTAACTAAGTCGTACTTATCACACGTTCTAGCCTAGCAATGAGCAGCCGATTCCTCAACTAGCCGTACACATCGGACTACTACTGGGATTACCAAGCGCAGAATCCTGGAATACGCTACTGGGTTACCAAGCAGCCAATGCTCGTAATTGAGTCGTACTCATGCATTGCGTCAAGCAGCTGATTCCTTGACTAGCCGTACACGTCCGTAGATGCTCGTAATCAAGTTGTACTTGAACGCACTAGGAAAGTAGTAAATGAAAGCAATAAATGAAACCACGTGCTGCAAGGTTTATCAAATCAAGTTCGTCTTTATTGTCATACACAACTTGGGTTCAGGCTACAAGCTGCTCGAATAAAGAGCCGTTCACTCTAGGACTCCTACTGCGGGCACATGGGAAAAATTCTAACTCTGGAGTGATCAATCTGCCAGAGCTTCGCTACTTCTAGCCAGGATTGGGAAATGAAGGGAGTGCCACCTCTTATTTATAGATATGGCGGCGGGACGCGATATCGCGGCCCAGTGCATGTCGCGTCTCATTAGAAGTTAAAGTGAAATTTTACTATTTAAATGTAATACTTTAAATATGAAAGGTCCATTGAGTGATGATGTTTATGATGCAAGGGATAGTTTTGATACCAAAATGGGACTGTGGATACCTAAAGGCTATATTTTAGGCAGCGTAATCCTTTAGTGGAACTTAATGGTGCTTTAAGCATAACTTGAACTCGTAAACTATAACATGCAAAAGAATAGGCTTACTAATGATCTATGACATATATGTTAACTAAAAAAATAATAACAATAAGTAAAAAAATTATAGTATACCACATACTTAATCATTGAGTATAAAGCACCAAAAACCACATGGAAAGGAATAACTTTCTAATTTCAGAGATGTATATCTAAGTGTACATACTTATAATAGATTCTTTAAAAATTAAAAGAGAAACTAATTGTTAGTAGGGAGAATGGTCTCAATCCTAACCTCATTTTTCATATGTGTGCTCGAACTTAAAATAGGAAAAAAAATTTATGTAGTAATAGACAACTTTGGCAAAATATCAACTTTTGTATAAGATGAAGATCCAAAAGTAAATACATGTTGATACATTGTCTATCATGATTGATTATACATTAAGACATGTTGGCATTTGCTACAACCCTCTTTTCAACATAAAATTTAACCACAAGGTAGATAGCAATCTTTTTAATAATGAGGTGTTAGCCTAGTGGTAGGAGTTTTAGCTTGGTAACATCAAGTCATAGGTTTGATTCCACTATTATAGAACTAGTTTAATAGATATAAGTGGTCTTAATGGATGTAAGAAATAAAATATAGTTTAGCATATAACAAAAAAATTTTCTTATGAACTATCTATTTAATCTTATCAATATTTCCTATAGCAAAAGTATTTACATAAGCTTCTCTGGTCTCCTTATTGTTAGTTAAACATTATTGTTATTGAAATTAACTTGATCTATTATTTTTTGAGCTTTAAATTATTTTTTTAATCCTTAATTTTAACACTTTTTTTGTCAACATATTTTTTTTATTGAGAAAAAAAAACATTAAACAAATCTCCTTCGTAATAGTAAAAACTATAAGAATTAAAAAGATTATAATATATAATTGGTTGATTGTGTTAAGTTTTGTGATGCTTAGATCATCAAATCTAAGAAACTATAAATACTTTGATGACCATCATAACATAAACAAAGAAATATAAAGGTTGGAACACATTGTGAATATTATGGTGTTCATTGTGTTACTCGCATACATTACGTTTGAACCATAAATAAAGAAACATAATATTAAACAATATTGGGGTGTTGGAACTTGAAATAAGTAAAACATAGGTTTTACTAAGTGATCTAGTTCAATTTCATAGACTTTAGCTCTCTGAGTACACTGGGTCTAGGTAGTGAATCTAATGGACATGATCGTTGTTTTCGCAGTTTCACTTATGAAGTGCAAAGGTATGATTAAGTGTAACTAAGGCACATGATTTTTATCATTTTGTGTTTTTCATTAACTTGTCTAAGTGCTAAAGATAAAGTAATGAAATGGTTAACTAATCCTAATGTAAGCATTTGTTCCCACTTTCCGTACTTATGTGCATTAATTAATCATATGAATTAATTACTTAAAAGCATTAAAATAAATTACATGAATAACATTAAGTTAAGTCCAAGTGCTACAAGGTTTATCAAGAAAGCTCGTCTTTATTGCCATTTACTAAGGTGCTTAGGTACATTGATGCTCGAATAAAGATTTGTACACTTCTCAACTTCTATTGCTAGCACTTAGAAAATATCCTAACTATGAAAAGATAAAAAAGCAAGAGTTTGGCTAGCTACTAATGATCGAATTCCATAAATTCAACTGGTGCATGCACTTATATAGGCAAAACACAACATTGCATCGATGTGTATGCATGGACACAGCAAACCACATGTTGACGCAAACAAACAATGATGACTTATCATACCTCCATGACTGAATGAAAACTCATCCTTAAGTAAACAAAAGGAGGAACAAGTTGTTTATAAAATTTTGGGAAGGTACAGGGTTATTGACTAATTGATTGACACACAAACTAATTCAAACTAACACTAAGTGCCCAAGTGTATAGATTCAAAATTTTTACAAAAATTGGTGTTCATGGCAATAAAATTGAACACTATGACAAAAACTGACAACACATCTTCTTTGGCGACTTAAAGATGAGGAAGAAAATCAAATAGTCCCATGCGATGAAGGCTTCTGAGATGTTAAAGGACCTTCTCCTACTTATAGTGCACGCAGCTATTGTGGTTGAGGCTATGGTTGTGGGTATCCAGTTGTAGCTACAATTACTAGTGGAAGGCAGAAAGCATCTAGTAATGCTTTCATCTTCTCCTTCTTACTTCGGGGATCATACATGGTCCATGTAGCATTACCAATGTGGGCTAGTATTGGAATATTCCATGGATAGGGTATTACAAGGGACAACTCCTTTACATTGACAAATTAGTATATGAATTATTTGTGTTCAACATCGAATGCCTTGACAATGTTCTACAGTTCTCAGTTGTCATTCATCCTATGGGTCATGTTCTTAGTTGTTGATCTCTAATAAGTGAAGCATGCTCTAAGAACTTTGATTTTAGCATTTTTCATTTCTAGCTTTTACTTGGTCTCCTTATGATGCTTGAACTTGACCTTATACAATAAGTACAAGCTGGTCACTTACTTCTCCAATTCTGACCTTGGCTTTTCAGCAGTAAGCATTGGCAAGTTTGCACATCGAAGGTTTGCAAGCTTTATGTATTCTATCATCTTCTTGATCTGTAGCTCCTTGAGGTAAATCTTTGCTTTATTATACGTGTTCAACCCATCAAAGATGGGCTACCACACGTCACCTCCTTGATGAAGCTGCTAGAGGGCCTCATTGACATTTACCTTTACTAGTTAAATTTCTTTCTCATCGATTTCCTTCTGCAAGCTAACTTGGTCCTTGTAATGGTTTTTGACCCTTTTAAACTTAAGGGTCTCATTTTTCCAAGTGGTGATTTCTATTGTAGATTTATGGTGAAGGATACAGACCTCCTCCATTGAGAGATTACAATTTTTTGCTACCAACCTCCTCAGATCCATGGTCACATTGGCAAGCTACTCCTACTGTTGTCTTGTATATTTAACCATTTGCTCTCTTTGGAGCTCAACCTTATGTAGGTGATGATTGTCCTTGGTCAAAATGATGTTCTCTTGGCAGACCTTTGACAAGTCCTTTTGAATGTTGTAAACAGTAGCATCTACTAAGGATTGATCAAAGATTGTTGACTCCTTGGCATACTCAGCTTCTTGAAGTTTGAACTAAAGCTATTGAAAAGCTTCATCCTTGGTTATAACATGGTTGAGTACAGTCGAATAAGAGAGGCGAGCTCTTAAGTTTGCAACTTCAGCATCCAAGCATTAATTTTGCTTTGCGGCTACCTCAAGTTGAATATTGGTAATTAGGTACTTTCCCTTTGCCTCTAACAACATCAACTAAGTAGCAATGATATCATCTAAAAGGTCAACGACCTTCAAAATTAGTTGTTAGGTTTCCACCAGTTGTTTCAACAACTCCTTGTGTTAGGCTGTGCTAAATCTTCCACTTAGCACTCCTGTAGACATTTGCACATTTCTAAGTGTAGCACTATCTAACACACATGTCGCAGGAACATTGAGGGTGTTGTCCACTTTGTCAACCACCACATCAACTATCGTTTCCTACCCTTGGTGTGGCATCATCAAGATAGTTGCCTGATCACCTTCCTCCAAGCGCACTAAGAAGATTGTGGGGTTTTCAAAAATTTCTAGAAATTGTTGTTGTCTTGGAATGGACACCATTACCTCTCAGGCACTAGGATTTGAGCACATTGGCAGCTATGTTCTTTGGGTAGAGAAAGTTGGCACTGTATCATCCAACCAGCTTGTAGTACAAGTTACCTCGTTTAAGTGATTGAGAGTTGGTTGGTAGACAGATGGATCACCACTCGGACCAACTTGCTACTACTGTAAGAGTTACTCATAGAGCTTTTGCGTGCACTCCATAGTAGCACAAGCCTCCAATGTTGTTTCATGAGTGGGTGATGGTGGTGGTTGCTCCTCTTCTTTCATTGTGATAGGGACCTTGTCTTTCATCATTTTTGCCCAAGAGGTGGTAGGAGCATGTCTAAGTGTATCATTGGAATAGAGAGGTATTTCTCCTCTTTTGCATAATTTTTGAATTAGACATGAAAGGGGAGTGCCTTCCTTTCATGCTCATTCTCCTTAAAGCACTTCTCTATCTCTAGATAGATCAGCAGTGGGAAGTTTATAGGGAATTTCTTACTTAGAGCAGTGCATGCATGGGTAGAAAAGGTTATCACCTTTCTTGGCCTCACTTTCGAATTGAGGTTGTAGGCTGCTATCTTGAAATAGGCATGTTTTGCCATTGTGAGTGCATCGTACTCCTTCCATAACACCATTGGACCCACTTCTTTTTTACCTCTGGGTCCACTTGTGTTAAGATCTCTACCAAATTGGTTCCAATTGAAGGTAAACCAAGGGCCTGAGAGATGGCCTTTACTAAGTAAGACACACTAATGTCCTTGATCTTCATAGTGGCATTTGGCTGCCTATTATTCTAAAAGATATATGTCTCTTTCATGTACCACTCCTCATTGGAAGTGATGATGGAAAACATGAGAGAGCTCTACAATTGAGTTCTGACATCTTTTGAGGCAAAGTCTTAGATATTTCCAAAGTTTAGCTCTTGGAGAATCAAATGTTGAATTTTCTTAGACTGAATTTTCCTAGGGCAAACATTCATCAAAGTGACCTCAAGGCTTGGCCTTGGTCCTGGTGCCTCATCCTAGTGGGATTGCTCTATTTCAGTTTGGGGAATATGATGGACAATTTCCACTTTAGGCTCCTCCCAAAGAGATCCTATTGCATGAGTTTTAGCTACCTACTCAAGGTTGTTCTTATTGTTGGCCCCTTCTAATTCTGGGCCACTTGTTCGTTGGTTGGGATAGTCTTCCTTCCTACAGTTGCTTATGTCTTGATGCCATTTGTAATCACAACATGATCAAGGATTAGTATTTTGTGTGTAACGCTATGACACTTGAGTACCTTACCTCTTTGAAATAGTTACACTTAACTAAGTTGTGATCATGGTAAGTTTGATTATTTTAATATTATTTTTGATTATTTCATTTTAATGTCTACCAGAGTTCGTTGGAAAGGTTTAACTCTCTTAAATTAGTGATTTTAATATTATTTTATTAGTTAAACCTTATGGGAGTCTAAAAACCTTTGTGTAAAAAACCTAAGGTTTGTGGTCCCCACGACATAGAGCTCACCTTCGATAGCTACAAGAATGAAAAACAAGGTTAATCGGACAAGTGGTTTGAAAGTTATGGGCTTTGGAAGGTTCTAGGCTCTAAAATTTGCAAAAACTTCTTCTCCATTTGAGAGAAAATGACAAAAAATTACTAAGTGTTGGGCACTATGTATAGAATTTTTGCCATCTTGTCAATGCAATGGATACACACAATTTTTATCATTAAAAAATAAGGGAAAAACAAAGAGCTTTAACATGAAATTGAAATTCCAAGGAAGTCGAAGAAGCCTAAAACATGATGAAATAAATGAAGAGGGCTAGATATTTCACAAAAAAGAAGATTTAAGTGGGAGAATGATGGAGAAATGCCATGGAGAAGCACACAACTAGACGTAATTGATGTGGGGCACAAAATATTTGAATGCAGAAATGCCTAATAGATGAGAAACTTAACTATTTGAACCAAAGGGTATACAAGTGGATCCTCTGCATAGCAGGTGCATGCCCTTAATGCCCTTGAATGCCCTTGAATGCCCTCAAACCAAGGAGTTCATGGGCCCCCATGGATGAACAATGTTTATGATTAGTTAAGGACCAAATCACCAAAGAAACTATCTAAGAACTTTAATCATATCAAACCAAGACATTGAAACAAACATGAAAAATGATAGTGAGGTGAGTTATGGAAAGCATTTACGAATGAAGGAGAGAGCGGAATGAGGTCCAATATCATGGTCACATGAAGTCCCTTGTGGATTTTTATGGTTAATATGACTTGATAACATCCATCCTTAGTCCAAATTAAAACCAACCACTTTTAGTAAGTTCACATTGACACTCTAAGATTAGTCCACCCCCTCAAGGCACAAGAGCATCCCCACAAATCAATCACTATTCATAAAAGAGAAAATAGAGAATACGGCAGTGAGATGGACCTTAGTTAAAGGGGACCTTTAGGCATGGGTAACATGTCTTTCTATTCCCATAACCAGTGCTTGTACCCTATTATTTTGTCTAAGGTATGTGCTTTGAATTTCCATTATTTTTTTATGGAAATGACACCATGAAAAGACTTAGCTGTCTATTATGGGTCAACATTGGAATGGTGAGAAATCCATGAAAACACTCATGCACCAAAGAGGGTAGGTAAGTACAAAGAGCATAAAATCCCCTTGCAGTCATACCCTTGTCTATCCATTTAATCCTTTCCAAGTTTGGAAACTACCAAGGTTGCATGCTCTTTAAAATTTTCATTTAAGAAGGGATTGCATATTTTCAAAACAAGGGAATACCATAGAATTTTGTGGATGGGTGGCTGTTGTGGACTCACTACCTATTATCATGAAAAAGAAACCATGTCTTAGTTATCAACACCAAAATTCAAAGATAGAATCCAAACATTAGCTATCAAATAACATTATAGTACAAACCACCATCAATTAATAGCTACAATTGCACTTGCAATTGGTGGCAATAAAAGAAAAAACAAAACATAAGAAAAGCATAAAATAAATTGAAATTAAATAAAGTAAAACATAGAAGAAAGTGTAAAATATTTAAGAAAGAGAAAAATATACTAAAAATGATAAAGAACAAAAAAGTGAAAAAACTAAGAAGTCACATTAATTAATTAGCATGGATGGAAGAAGAAAATTCAAAAAATTGAGCATGCATGTCCATTCATTGAGGTGTTTTGGTTATTGGCTCTCTTAGGTTCATGAAAAGGTTTAAGTTGTTGCATGTTGACTAGTAACTTTTTATTTGGGCTTTCAAGTTTGTATATTAACATGGCCCTAGAAGAAAAGGTTTCATAGATAATGTAAAGGTCATCCCACAACATTTAAAACTTAGTTCTTTATGATATGTGTGTGGGATTCGAGAATAGGACCCTATTTCTTGATTGAAATTTTACTTTCTTGATTCTAAGGTCATGTCATTGCTTGTTGAATGCCTCGTGTACTTTGTTAGATGATAGGGCCACCAATCGATTCTCATTTAGCAACTTGAGGTTTATTAATCTTTCTTTTTATGCCAGACTTAGGTTAAGATCAAGGTCATAGGCTGTTAATAGTGTACAAAGCTCCTTTTGGATTAGAAGAGTTGGTAATTTCCTATACACACGCTCATAGGAAGAGTAGCCAATAGAAAGTCTCTGAGTGGAGTGGTAGGTCCAAAGGGCATCATTTAGTTTTGTGCTCCAATCCCTTTTATCTTTACTAACAATTCTTGTTATTATTTTTGTGATTTTCCTATTTGTAACCTCTACTTGTCCATTAGCTTGGGTGTGGTAGGGTGTTCTTAATTTATGTTCAACCCCCAAGTATTGCATGAGCTTTCGAAAGGTAGTGCTTGTGAAATGAATGCCATTATTAGAAATAACTACACGTGATAGCCTAGACCTATTTACAACATATTATGATACAAACTGAGTAGCCATAGAATATGTGCAATCTGTGACAACTACAGCTTCTACAATGACTATAATGTATACCTTTTCATTTGGCATGAAAGTGATGGAACCCATGAAGTTAATGCCCTAAATATTGAAGGGCTCTAGTGGTTTGATCCATTACTGAGGTCCCTCCATTCAGGCGATCATTCCACCATCATGTTGGCAATGTTCATAGGAGTGGATGAAGTGGTGAGAATCCCTAAAAAGTGTTGGTTAATAATACCCTCCCATGAGGATCTTAATGGTCATGCAACTCTCAACATAGTGGGCCCCACAAGGACCTTCATGAGCATCTTGGAGCATGCGAAGTTGATTAACATTAGGTATGCACCATTGAACCAAGCCATCATTGATTTCCATGAGGCATTTGGCCTAGTGAAGAAACTATTCTTTCTTCCTACTACCCCACTCCTATGACATCTCTTGAATGAGAAGATTAGTGAGAATGCCATTGTACTAGTTAGGTTGAGTGGGCACTTATTTAGTTATAGCCTCAACAAAGAGGAGTTCATTAGGAAAATGATCTGAAAGTGGGCTCTTCTCCTCTTTTTTGTGCCATTTGAATGAAGAAAAGTGGTTAGCAACCACATTCTTGGTTCCTTTTGATCTATCATAGTGAGATCAAATTCTTGTAGGAACACTAGCCACCATATGACACGGGGGCTTACTGTTGGCTTATTCATTAGGAATCATATTGCATTATGGTTTGTGTGCACAAACACCTTGTATCCAAGTATATAGTACCTAAATTTCTTCAAGGTGAATACCACTACCATCAATTCTTTCTCTATTGTGATGTAGTTTAGTTGCACACCCACAATGAATTTGCTCATGCAATGGATGTAGTTAGGATGTTTCTGATCATCTAATTGCATGAGCATAACTCCCAAGGCATAATTGGATGCATTTGTCATGATGTAAAAGGATTTGACCCAATCAGGTGCTTGTAGAATTGGAGTGTCTATAAGCTTCTACTTAATTTGCTAGAATGCACATTCACATTCCTTGGTCTAGATGAATAGGACATCCTTCTTTGTCAACTCCATCAATGTTTTGGTGATCTTAGATAAATTCTCAATGAAGTGCTAGTAGTAGCCAATGTGGCCAAGGAATGACCTAACATCTTTAACTATTTCTGGGTTGTCAGGTAATTCCTTGGATGATCCTTATTTTTTCAAGGTCCATGTTGATTTCTTTTTCTAAAATTTTGTGCCCTAATATAATGCCTTCTTGGACCATCGTGTGGCTTTTCTACTAGTTAAGCCTAAGGTTTATCTCAATGTAGCTTTTTAGCACTTACTCAAGATAGTCTAGGGCTTGCTCAAATTTAGCCCCATAGGTGGAGAAGTCATCCATGAAAACTTCCACCCCGCTAAAATACTTAAGACAAGGCATTGGAATGTGGTAGGGACATTGCATAGGTCAAACAACATCTTTTTATATGTGAAAGTTCCCCAAAGACTTGTGAATGTAGTTTTTGGCCCAATCCTCTAGTGCTATTTAGATTTGGTTATAGCCACTATAACCATCCAGAAAGCTGTAGTAGTAATGCCCAGAAATGGTGTCCAATAACTGGTCCACAAATGACAATGGAAAGTGATCCTTATATGTTGCCATGTTCAATAGCATGAAGTTGATGCAAACCCTCCATTTTTCATCTTTCTTTGGAACTATCACAAGTGGGCTAATCCACTCACTATCTGCAATGGAATAGATGAACCTCACTTCGAGGAGTTGTTCAATCTTCTCTTTCATGATCTACTTCAATTTGAGGTTCAACTACCATTGCAGTTGCCTCTTTGGTTTCATGGAGGGATCTGTGTAGATGCCATGCTAGCATATCCTAGGATTCATTCTACTAAGTTTAGGATATGACTAAGCAAATGTTGTTGACCATTTGTTGATGACATCCAACAACTTCTTTTTCTGTGTAGGAGCAAGGTTGACATTGATAATAACTAGCTTGTCATTTTTTAGAAAAGCATAGTTCATTCTGGCTGACAATGTTTTTAACTCAAGGGGCTCATGTTTAGAATTTTTAGGGATCTCCAACTCTCCCCAATTTGTATCATCAAGTTCATTTGAGAGTTGGCGATAGCCACTTGTAAGGCTCTTAGTTTGTTCCATGCATAAAGTTGAGCTACTTTTAGGATTAGCTATTAGCCATCGGGTGTCCTCTTATTTGTAATTATTGCATATAAGCACTTTTGAATTTTAGATACATTTGCACATTACCTACATGTTGTGATTATTGTACTTTTCACTAATCATAATTTCTACACGTAGTGGCACCCTTTGTCATTGTATGCGATGCATGGAACATACTTCCTCTCAATCTTTCCAAAATCATTTTTCTTGGAAATTTCTATGGAGAGGTCTTTGATTCCTAGCTGTGTAACTATTGTGCTTAGCCAAGCCCTTCCCATGATGATTGGGAAGTCCCCCTTGCAATTTTCAACTCTAATCACTAGGAAATCAGTAGGATATGACTAGTCATAGATAGTGGTCACAATGTGCTTCACCAATTCCAAGGGAACGGTGATGGACTAATCCACCAACTCAAGACAAATGTTGCTTTTCTAGAGAGGAGGTAGGTTTCATGCTTTGTACATTTCATGAGATATCATATTGACACCAGAACCTGAGTCCAAAAGAGCCTTGTAAGGCTCATTCCCAACAATTTGAAAGTAAATTAAGAAACTTCTAAGATTATATCTTCTCTTGGGAAGGTGACCAACCTTCATCCAATTAGTGACCGCATGTGTTAACGTTACCGCATGCACTTTGGGAAGCATTTGGTTTGAAGTGATCTTGAATGGTGTTGTAGAGGACGAAAAAGAAGTAGGATCATCAGCTACAAGTGTATGTGAGGTCTTAGAAGGACCATTGGTTTGGAAAAAAGGTCCTTTTCAAGGCTTATTCTCTAAACCACTTGGTTGGGGAGTCAGTTATAAGTTAATAGCCCTTGTTGCATTTCTTTGCTATGGATGGGTAGGAATTTTGCCTTGCATGGATGGAGCTAGTGATAACTAAGTTAAGGGTAGAGGTGCAAGTGTAGAAGGATGAGGAGGGTAAAATGGAAATGAGGACTCCCATCTTGGAGATTGAGCTCTATAACACTTAGGATGGTAGTAGTGTTTTTGAAAAGATGCATGATTAGAAGAGCCACACCAAGAAATCGATTACTAAATATAGTACTCATATGGATCTGCCTACTGATAAGGATACTACTACTGTGGTGATGGCATCCCTCAATACTATGGATGTTGCCACTGCTCATACTACTCATGAGATTTGGGTGAAGCTCCACTTAAATAGTAGGCTTGCTATTGGTGGAACTACCTATAGTTGCCTTAAGGATAAGGCAACCTCTTGGGTGCTTGCTTTCTCACCAATTCAGAATTCAACACGTACACCCTAGATTTTTGCAAGTGTGACACAATTGGGTAACATCCCTTAGGATGCTTGTAGTGTCAGATGTCACAGCCACCATCATCATCTATCTTAGAATCTACAACCTTTTCAACAACAATAGCTTTGCCCTTATCCCTTTGATGGGCATGTTTAGCTTCCTTCATTCTCCTTCGGTCACAACCGGTACCTTAGTCTTTGGACTCTTTTGCAATTCTAAGGGTAGTTTAAAATTTATTGTCCAAAGAATTCCACATTTTTTCTACCTTGGCCAGTATTTGAGAAATAGATTTTTGTATCATTAAGGTCTTACATTACACCACATCATCAAGTGGTGCCTCCTCATCGTGGTCATAAAATCGAACCTCCATTTTGTGGATGGAAGGATCCTAGTTACATTCTGATGAGAGCGGTTACTCTAGTGGTTTATTCTAATTATTAGAGCAGTTACTCTAGCATTTTATTCTAATTATTAAAGCAGTTACTCTAGCATTTTATTATAATTATTAGAGTGGTTACTCTAATTATTAGAGTAGTTACTCCCAAGCCTATAAATACAGTACCCAGGCGCACAATTGGAGAGAAGTCTTTTAGCAATCAAGTAGCGAATCTCTTGTAGTATGTTTGAAAGTTAGAGTATTTTCCAAGTGCCCACAACAAGAGGTCTAAGTATGGACAGATCTTTATTTGGGCATTGTGTACCTGAGCACACCTTGTGTATGGCAATAAAGACGAGCTCTTCGATTCATCCTTGCAGCACTTGAGATTTGTTTTCTTACACATTTCTCTTATTTTATTTTCTTATGCATTTATTTTATTTTATTTTATGCACTTTACATTTTTATTATTAGCACAATAATTCATTTTGATTAATTAAGAAAATTGTTAAATTACATAAGCACGACCAC
>MNCI01016974.1:33219-100148 GCA_015680685.1 Gnetum montanum | reverse complement strand
AAAAATCATATGCCTCAAGCTTACTTAATCATACAATCGTGACATACAGGTAAGCTTGGGAAGACAATGATCAACCAACCCATACTTGTTTCACAAGGGCACATAAGCACTTAGTCCTTGGAATTCAACTGGATCGTGCATGAAATGCTCGTATTCGTATGGTTGAGCATAGGGATACCTCATCGCTCATCATTGGCGCTGTTACTGGGGACTTAGTTGTTTGTGCTCTAATTAGAGCTTAGGAAATCATTCACATCATTGGAACGAACCCTTAGGATTGATTAAGAAAATAATAAACAAGAATACATTGCACACTGAACAAACAAGTATGTCTTCTTTTTCGTATGAAAGTGCCTCACTGCCTAGGTCTGAAATAGAAAATAATCGACGGTGTAATACACATGACGTTGATCTGCCAGTCCCTCAACAAGTTCGAGTGGTATATATTCATCCTAATGAATATATACTAGACTTCACCTTTATCCTCCATCAAGATGAACAACTGTATTGGTGAGACTTAGAGGGTAACATAATGTTACCTCTTGATCATTCAGTTCTAAGCATGCTTCTTCGTGCTCTCACATGAATTGGCATGCCACACTTACATGCAGAATAGGTTGTGCAAGACCATGACTAGAGAGAATACCATCCCACAGAGGCACAATGTCAAAGGGACTTGCAACAGGAGAGACATCTTAAGTCTTTGTAGGGTAAGTGGTCCTAGGATGTCCCACATGTCTTAAGAAAAAATGAGGGTGGTGAACCTACCTCATGTAGTTGTCCTCATAATGATGTTCCTTCCCTTGACTTTGGCCAAGGGGTTGTGTATCAGAACCTTCATTCCACCATTCATAACCCAGGTTTTGATACCCATGGGCACAAAGGGTCTAAAAAAGGAACATGACACATGATAAAGGTGGACATTCTGATTGTAATTGCGATCGAGGCCATGACCATTGAAGAGAAGGTAGCAGATACTATCATGGTGATGGTTCCTCTTCTCCTTCACCTTCATCATTTCCTTCACCCTCTCCTTTAGTATTCAGATGTAGTCATAAGGAAAAAGACCATGGGGATAAAGGTAGGCAAAGTGGAAGTCATAGGTGAAACAGCTAGGAAAGGGGACAAGGGCACTCTAGAGAGTCATGACATAGAAGAAGGGAGAGTAGGGAACAACGTAGGCATCATAGATGCCATGGACAAGATGATCACGATGAACCCCTACTCACTACTCGAAGTATGTTAAACATAACTGAGGCTATTAGAATTCCAACAAGGCACCAGAAAGATAGTAGGATCAAGAGATTAGATATGAACAACATCCCACGATTTGAAGGGGGATACAACACTGATCCTCAGAATCACTTACAAGCATTCTATGATGTGTGTGCCTTACAAAACATAGAGAATGAATGAAAAAAACTTAAGTTGTTCCCATGGACACTAGTAGAGGAGTTTAGAGAGCAAGGTAGTGATTGCAAAAAAAGAAAAAAGAGAGAAGCTGAACATGCACATAGCAAGGGTAAGGGCAAAGTTTTCATCATTGAAGAGGTTGTGGATTTGGAAATAGACAATGATAGTGGATGCAAGATATGTCAATATGACCATCCTAAGGGATGTTACCCTATAATCTCACATCTGCAGGAGTCTGGGGTGTATGCCCTCAATCCACAATTAAACAAAAGGAAAACACCCTAAAGGTCACCTTATCCTCAAGGTAACCCAAGGTAGTTCCACCAACCCTTAACATATTATCCCAGTGGAACTCCACCATAATCGATTGAGCAATATCAATAGTGGCAGCACCCACAATCATGGGGCATGCCACCACCAAGGCAAAAGTATGCTTACTGATAACTTGACCCATATGGATATTATGTGCAATAGTCAATCTTCCCACGTGACTGTACTGGTCACGTCACTTCTCAACCTCACTATCAAGTCTGCAAGCATTATGGGACTCCCTCTTCTAGGGGTGATATCTCGTAAGCATATCATCCTTTTCATCCAGCTACATCTCTTCCACCAATGGCTCCACTACCACTTGCTCCAGCTATGCAAGGTGAAATCCCTACCCAGCTATAGCAACATAATGCCACAAGGGCTATTAACTCTCAACCTACTATTGGTTCCAACAACCACATGAAGAAAAGACCTTTCTTTAGAACCAACAATCCAACTAAGCCCTTGCAATCATAAGTAGCTGATTCCTTAGATGCCTCAGTATCAATCAAAACTTCAAAGCCCCCTTCAATCCAATCACTGCACTTAATGCATACGGTCATGCTAACACATGCCATCACCAATTGGATCAAAGCTGGCCACCTTCCCAAGAAATTCTTTGATGTTGGGAGTCCTCTAATATACTTACAAATCAATGGAAATGTGTTGTGTAAGGCTCTTTTGGATTTAGGTTTCGGTGTCAACTTGATTTCTCAAGAAATGTACAAGGCCTGGAACTTTCCTCCATTGAAAAAGAGCAACATCCATCTAGAGTTGGCCGACCAGTCCATCACTATCCCATTGGGATTGGTTGAAGACATTGTTACCACTATTTGTGGGTGGTCATACCCAACTAACTTCCTAGTGATTTAGGTAAACAACGGTAAGGGGGACTTCCCAATCATAATGGGAAGAGCATGGCTAAGCACCATCAATGCATGCCTAGGAATCTGCAATCTTTCGTTAGAAATATCAAAGAAAAATACATTTGAAAAGATTGAGAAGAAGAAAGTTTTGTGCATCACATATAGTGACACAGGGTGTAATTGCGTGTAGAGGTCATGGTTTGTGCAAAGTTTAGCATTGCCTGCATGCAATCAGTGTGCACAAGTGATTAACATACAAAGATGCCTGTATGTAGCAGCCACATGATAGGAAGACACCTAGTGGCTAACAGCTGATCAAGAAAGTANTAACCAAATATAAATAGCCCTAGAAGACCAAGCCAAGACTACATTCACCAATCCTTGGGGAACATTCACATACAAATAGATGCTTTTTGGCTTGTGCAATGCCCCTGCAACATTTCAACAACTAGTTCTAAGCATATTCTAACAGCAGATAGGGAATGGCATGGAGGGCTTTATGGACGACTTCTTCACTTATGGAGCAAACTTTGATCAAGCCTTGGACTAGTTGGAGCAAGTGTTAAAAAGATGTGTAGAAGCAAATTTGAGGCTCAACTGGTAGAAAATCCATTTGATGGTCCAAGAAGGCATAGTACTAGGACACAAAATCTCACACATAGGGATAGAGGTAGACCCTGAGAAAATCAAAATTATCAAAGGAATTATGTGTCAATCGAAAATTGTCAAAGATATTCGATCATTCCTTGGACATACTAGCTACTATAGGAGATTTATTGAGAACTTTTCAAAAGTTTCCAAACCATTAGTGGAATTAACAAAAAAGGACGTACCTTTTGAGTCAACTAGGGAATGTGAATTAGCTTTCCAAACTTTGAAATAGAAGCTAGTAGAAACATTCATTCTACAAGTTCCTGACTAGTCCAAACCATTCCATATCATGATTAACATGTCCAACTATGCTTTAGGAGCCATACGTACATAGTTAGATGACCAGAAGCATCCTTATTACATCCACAATGCAAGTAGAAGTATCACTGGTGCACAACTTAACTACACTACCACAGAGAAAGAATTAATGGTTGTAGTGTTTGCACTAGAAAAGTTTAGACACTATGTATTGGGATATAAAGTATATATACATACAAATCATAGTGCAATTTGGTTCCTTATGAATAAGCAAATGGTAAGCCCTTGTATCATACGATGACTTGTAATCTTACAAGAGTGTGATTTAACGATGATCAATCGCAAGGGTACCAAGAATGTAGTTGCTGATCATTTATCTTGGTTGCGATGGGACAACAAAGAGGATGAGTATTCAATTTTTGATCATTTTCCTGATGGATTCCTCTTTGCTGGTGTAGTGAATAATCGATCACCCACAGAGACAAACTGGTACAGGAGCATTCTTACCTATCTCCTCACCCAACAAACACCACAAGAGTTAAACCTTAAGAAGAAATAATAGTTTCTTCATCGAGCCAAGTACTTTATGAAGATCAATGGGCAACTTTACAAAGTATGTCTTGATGACTTAGTTTGATGGTGTGTTCTCGATATAGATCAACTGCGAGTTCTCCAAGATGCTCATGAGGGTCCTTGTGGGGGTCATTACACTGGGAGATGAATGACCATTAAGATCCTACTTGCAAGATATTATTGGCCTAAATTATTTCGGGACACCCATCATTTCGTTCAATCTTGTGAGTGCTATCAACATGATGGGGGAATGACTGCTAGAATGGAGGATCTGCAACAATGGATTCAACCGTTAGAACCCTTTGACATTTGGGGAATTGATTTTATGGGGCCGATTACACCAATGTCGAATGGAAAAGCTTATATTATTGTTGCCATTGATTACCTAACAAAATGGGCCGAAGTAGTTGTCGTTAAAGATTGTACATCATCTACGGCTGCAAGATTTGTTCAACAACAAATCATAAATAGGTTTGGTGTGCTGTGTGCACTTATTTTAGATAATGGTACACACTTCACAGGTGCAAATTTTTGAAAATTAATGCAATGCTTAGGGGTTGAGCATAAATTGACTACACGATACCACCCCCAAGTGAACAGTCAAGAAGTAGTCATCAACAGGGAGATTATGAAGATATTGACAAGAACCATTGACAAGTTTAGGTGAGACTGGAGCACTAAATTGAACGATGCTCTTTGGGGATACCTCTCCACATGGAAACTCCCTACAAGCTACTCTCCCTATGAGTTAGTGTACTATAAATTACCAACACTTCCCATTCAAACTGAGCTCCATACACTATCCACAGCATGTGACCTCAACCTTGACCTTGATCTAGCATAGAAACAATGATTAGTAACCCTTAACTTGCTAGATGAAAACTAATTAGCTACCCTGTCATCTAGCGAATTACACAAGGCGTTTAATAAACAACATCATGACATAAGAATTAAGAAAGTTAAATATTAGCCAAGAGATAAGGTTCTCTACTTGAATCCCACACATGTGCCACAACGTACTAAATTTCAAATACTATGGAAAGGACCTTATATTATTTATGAAACTTTTCCTTCAGGGGCGATGACAATATACAAACTTGAGAGCCTGAATAAGAAACTTTTGGTCAATGTACACCAAACCAAACCTTTTCAGGAGCTTAGGATAGCCAGTACACATGCTACCTCTCTTGATGGAACCTTGCTCACTATTTCGGATCTCCTCCTTTCAACTTATTTGTGGGGGAGATGGCCACCTATGCTAACCATTCTAGGCCCTCAATTTTTTTTGAATTTTTGTTTTACACATTTTTGCAAATTTTTTTTATTTTTTTTTACACCATCGTTCATATTTTTACTAGTTCTTTGTTTGCTTGATTGCTTTTATTCATCATCCAATAAGTGCTCATGATGGTGGATTGAATTATATCATATTGATTGCTAATGTTTGGTTTTTACCTTTGAATTATGATGCTAGTATTAAGATATGGTTCTTTTGGTAAAATAAGCAATGAGTCCACGCCGTCCACATCCATACAACTCTATGGTCTCCTTTGGCTTGGAACTATACATTCCCTTTTTCTAAGTAAACCTGTTAGGTATTTTTCAAACCAAGGAAAGACTCAAAGGATGAGAAGGGTGTGAATTCAAGGGGATTTGATACATTTATGTTGGCCATTCTCTTGGGTGTTTAGATGCTTTTTCTTGGGTTTTATGCCATTGTAATATTGTTCAAAAATTAGGAAGCTAAGTGAATAGAAATAAGTCTTTGCATGGTGTGGTTCTCATGCGAGAGAGAGAGAGAGAGAGAGAGAGAGAGAGAGAGAGAGGTGGGAATTCAAAGCACACCCCTTAGACATAATAAAGAAATATGGGCTACAAGCCCTAGTTATAGAACTAGAAAGACATGTTACCCATGCCTAAAGGCTCCCTCTAACTAAGGCCCTTTCTCGCTTCCTACTTCTCCATCTCACTCTCCTTAGAATGGTGTTGGCTCTCTGTGGAAGCATTCTTGTTGCTTCAAGTGGATGGATTGGTCAAGTGTGTTGATGCGAGGTCACTGGTTGTGATTTCTTTGATTCTAGATTTGGGATGAGTTCTACTCAGTCACATTAACCATGAAATAGACAAGGGACTTTACAAAACCTTGTTCTTGGAATTCCATTCCATTCTCTCCTCTCAATTTTTCTTCCCATTTTTCAACTGCATTGTCAATTTTATCATTAGTCCATTTTTGGGTTGATGTATTATTTTTCTTTGATGAATTCTTGTGGGTAATTTTTAACTCTTGCTTCCAAATGACATTCCTAGAGCCTACGGACTCTTTGGTTTGTGGGTTTGTCAACACATAAAAGGCATGTGCCTTCTTTGGGGAGGACCCATTGGCATTTCTTTTTGGTGCAATTGTTAAGTTCTTTTCCTTAAAAATTTCTTGCAATCAATCATCCCTTGTTTCATCCCCTTCCATGACATCCATTTTATTGGCGTTGTCATTGTTATTTTTTCCCATCTTTCTTGTTCCTCATATTTTTCCATCTTAGAGCTACCGGAGGTTTGCTCTTAGTCATGGGGGCCCTGGTATAAATTTTTCAATTTTCTCTATTTTACTATTTGCCTAACCCATACACCTTGGGTAGTCACCTATGATAAATCTCCAAACCAATTTTTGCCATAACCACAACTCCAACAGTAGTTACTCCAACAGTTTATTCTAATTATTAGAGCAATTACTCTAGTGATTTATTATAATTATTAGAGTGGTTACTCTAATTATTAGAGTAGTTGCTCCCAAGCCTATAAATACAATGCCCAGGTGCACAATTGGAGAGAAGTCTTTTAGTAGTTAAGTAGAAAAACTCTTGTAGTTTGTTTGAAAGTTAGAGTATTTTCCAAGTGCCTGTAGCAGGAGGTCTAAGTGTGGATGGATCTTTATTTGAGCATTGTGTACCTGAGCACACCTTGTGTATGGAAATAAAGATGAGCTCTTCGATTCATCCTTGCAGCACTTGAGATTTGTTTTCTTACACATTTATTTTATTTTATTTTCTTATGCATTTATTTTATTTTATTTTATGCACTTTACATTTTTGTTCTCAGTATAGTAATTCATTTTGATCAATTAAGAAAATCATTAAATTACACAAGCACGACCACTTCGAGCATGCGTGTAATTCTTGGTAACCCAATAACAATTAGCGTTTGGTAATCCCAGTAGTGTTGCACTAGTTCAGGATGTGTATGACAAGTGGGAATGAATGCTAGTGTTAGAATTAGTTAGAACTTAGTTAATAGGTAGTTAAGTTAAATTAGTCACTTAGTTACCTCTCTCCTTCCCTACTAGCGTAGGACATAAAAACATAAAAGCTACAAAAATCGCATGCCTCAAGCTTACTTAATCATACAATCATGACATACAAGTAAGCTTGGGAAGACAATGATCAACCAACCCGTCCTTGTTTCACAAGGGCGCATAAGCACTTAGTCCTTGGAATTCAATCGGATTGTGTGTGAAATACTCATATTCGTATGGTTGAGCGTAGGGGTACCTCGCCTTTCATCACATTCCTATGTACTTTCCCTTTTCCTCGACTTACCTTCTTCTTAACCACTTGCTCAATTAGTCTTTGAATCTAATGGGCTCTTAATTCTAAATGTCTCCCTTGGGCATAAACCCCAAGATTTCTCCTCATTTTTTTTGAGCCCATCTATGATATAATGGAGCTACTCCCTTTGAAAAAGGCCATGGCTTGGGCACCTGTGCAACAGAGAGTAATATCTACCCATGGTTGCATCCAAGGATTCATGTGTTTCTTGTCTCCACCCTTGGATCTGCTTCCTTAGATTAGACACTTGGGAGTACATTTGATACTTATCATTCAAGAGTTCAAGCATCATACTCTATTATTTGATTGATTCTAGTTCTAGGAACTGGTATCGACTTTCAACCTTCTTAATGAGTGTCCTAGGGAATAACTTTAATTTTTTCCATTTCTTTTCAATGTTTTGTAAAGCACAAACATTGTGAAAAACTTGGAGATGATTTTGTGGATTAGAATTATATCCTGCTTCAAACATGGAGATATTTTTCATGTCTAACCATTTGATCCAGCTATCTTTCATGTGCCTCGTTGGAATTGCCCCGTTGGAATTCTCATGGCCTTTACAATATTTAGCAGTTTTTTAGTTGCAAGAAAAGGCTTATTATAGTCATAGCCCCTATGATTATCATGATGCCTATGATACCCCTTGTTGTTCCATCATTCATGGTGGTGGACCTCCCTTGATTGTGCATGCCTTGGTCTCTACTGTTCCAGTGGGGCCTATGATAATTTCTGTCTCATCAATCATCTCCATCATGGTCTCATCCTTTGTGGCTTTAGTTAGAGCTGGAGGAGGAAGAAGATGAAGAAGATGAAGGTGAAGAGAAAGGAAGACTAGCACCAGAATGGTGTTTGCTACTCCCTCTTTGTTGGTCACAGCCATAATCACCATGTTTATCTTTATCATGATGCTTGTCTAGGTTCCTACCTTGACTCCATCCTTTGGAGCCCCCATGGCCATGGGATCCATTCTTTCTTAAACTAGGGTTGTTTATAGTGGACTATAAATTTTGATTAGGTCCCCCATCCTCAAAGAAGAGGGGATGGAAATTAGTGTATTGAGAATCCATAGAGAAGGGATCCTCTCCTTTCTTTTGGCCTAGTAGGAACAAAGGGTTTGTGAACCATTTTTTCTTTGACACCTCATAGTGAGCCTCCTGCTACTAATCTTTCCTCCATTATGCCTCAGTGGGATGATAATCCTAATAGTCATGGTCCTACACAATGTATTATGCATTAAGCCCCTAGGTGCCCAATTTCATGAGAGTGTGGAGTTGCATGGTAGGAACTGATTGATTGAGCAACAACACAATGTTGCCCTCCATGTCCCTCTACCGCATCTATTCATGATGGTGCAAGATGAAGGTGAAGCTTGGAACATGATCATTTGGATGAGTATAGACCACTTTGCATTGCTAGGATACATGCGGTTTTGATCATTCATGTCTTTACTAATTGGAACCATCTTTGTATGGGGGCAGAAAATATTTGCTATGAGAGGAAGCCAAATTAGATTGGAAGAAAAATAGTGTGCTTTTTTTATTATTATTATTTTTCTTAATGATATTAACATTTGGGTCATTTACAACATCATTATATAATTTTACTACCTTCTAGGTAGTGCACGTAGCTAACTAAAGTCCCCAGCAACTGCACCAATAATGAGCAATGAGCAATCCCTACACCCAACCATATGAATCATTAGCTTGCACTAAGTGATCTGGTTGAATTTTTGTAGATTTTAACTCTCTAAGTACATTGGGTCTAAGTAGTGAATCTGATAGACATGATTGTTGTCTTCTCAGCTTCACTTATGAAGTGCAAATGTATGGTTAAGTGTAATTGAGACATGATTTTTATCATTTTTTGTTTTTCATTAATTTGCCTAAGTGCTGAAGATAAAGTAATGAAATGGTTAACTAATCTAATAACTAGCTAATTTCTTAACTAATCCTAGCATAAGCATACATTCCCACTTTCCATACACATGTTGAACACATTACAACACTACTGGGTTACCAAGTGTTAGGTACTATTGGGATTACCAAGCATTAATGTATCCTTAAAGTGGTCATACTTATGTGCATTAATTAATCATATGAATTAATTACTTAATAAATGCATGAAGTAAACATTAAGCTTAGTCCAAGTGCTACATGATTTATTAAGAAAGCTCGTCTTTATTATCGTTCACATTGAGGTGCTTAGATACATCGATGCTCAAATAAATATTCATATACTTTGCAACTCCTATTGCGGGTACTTAGAAAATATCCTAACTCTAGAAAGATGAAAATGCAAGAGTTTGGCTAGCTACTAATGATCGAATGTCATAAATGTCACTGGTGTGTGCACTTATATAGGTAAAACATAACACTGTGTCAATGCGTATGTATGGACGTAGCAAACCATGCATCGCTATGATCGCATTGATAGGATCATGTTGGCATAGAAAAATGATGATTACTCATCACCCACTTAATTCTCTCAATCACATCCTCATTAGAGTAGAACAAAGATACTTGTTTGACCTCACTAAGGTAGAGCATGAAAAGAGAAATGAATATTAAAAGGAAGAAAGATAGTGAAAAACGAAAACATAAAGCAATAATATAAGAGAAAATATGTTAGGGATATCACTAATACACCAATAGTGGAGTTTGGTATCGCAAAAGTGAGATAGGACTAGATTCCTAAAGCTATCATCTTCCTTAGCTCACTCATATAAAGATTCACACTTCTTACATCACTCTACACTTAATAATCCCTCACTATATCCAGGTAGAGACATTCATTTAGCCTCACTAATGCTAAACATAAAGAGGACTGGAAATAGATAATGAGAGGAAGAAGAGAGAATTATAGTACAAGGGAGTAGAAATTATAGCATACAAAAATAGAGAGCAAAAAAGCAAGGCAAGAAAAGAGGATATTGTCTATACACCTATCATGAGGATAAGGAATGAGATATTCAATTTGTCATAACCTAACATTTATAGAAATGATTTTAAAAAAGAAAAAAAGAAAAATTTAAATAAAAAATTTAAAAAGTGAAAATAAGTACAAGAGAAACAACATGTTCATGTGTAAATGAGGAAAAGAAGCATCATATGTATATTACATACTTGATACATGTATGTATTACATATAATTTCATTTGACATTGTGTTTCCTTGGATCTTTGTTGATGCCACCTTACCTACCATTAGTTTTTGCCACTGTTTTCTCATCATTTATTTTGCAACTACTATTTTACAAACCAATGTTCTATCATGTTTTCTCGTAAAGATGTCTTTTGCCTTACTTCTCCATTTTGAAGTTGATTTGAGTTTGGTTTCTTCTATTTTTTTCCTATAAATAAGTAATGGCCCTAGATACATCTTATCATGGCTTGACGAAGGGTTTCAAGTGCAATAGGAAAAGTATGACAAAAATCAATTAAGAGCATTAGGTGGGAAAGGAAGACATAGGAAAATTCTAGAAGCCCTGCTAACACGAGTAAGGAAGATTATTTTATTTTCCTTTCACATGGTTGCCCTATGTTGCTATGAATTTTTTATCTCTCCTCTCTACTTCCTTCTTCTTTGCTATTCTTCTACAATTTTAATTAATATGATGAGATATTGCTTAATTTTTGTAATTTTGGGTCGTTTTTGAAAAATAATATATTAATCTTGTTCATACCCTTTTTGGGTTGTTTGATGAGTTTTGGAAATTGCAAAAATTATGCTAAACTTGTTCTTAGCTATTTTATGAATACTGGGCTATGCTGATAATATAAACATGATTTTGCAAGAATTTTGAGGGATTTCATCATTTGTGGATTTTTGGCCATTTTGGGCATCTTTTGGACTTTTTGAATAAAATAATAATGTTTGCGTGATCAATTTTGCTTAGTTGGTAATGGGAGCCATGAATCTTTTTGATGACCCTGTTTGCATAAAATAGTGGTATGATCTTTAGTGGGATCCAACCCATGGGAACATGGATTGTTGGATGGATTTACTACCCAAGATTTTTGTTCATAAGTCAATGTGAGGTTATGAATTTAGCCAAGACCATGGCATTGAGTCGTTAAGTCTAGTGATGTGTAATGAGGCATAGTTAAGACCTAGTTAGTAGTGAGGCTATTACCAAGACTTGACCATGGGCAACTAGTTTGGGGTCATGAGGCTAATCTAATGATAGTAGTGAGGTTATTCCATGAGCTGTTGATGAGTCCCTTTGGCAATGAGAGTAATCAAGACCTAGGCTTCAGAAATGATTGATTAAAATATACATTTTCTTTTACATTTTGTTAGATAAATTTGTGCTATCTTGAACACTAAAGGATTTAATAATTAAAAATATATTTGCTTTCATTTCTTGGATTTTATTTAAATTTTAGGAAAATTTGTGACATTTTTGGACTTTGCAACCTTTTTGCATATTTCATTAGAAGCCTTTACCAAGCCCATATCCTAAAAATTTTGGCCCATAAACTCTAAAATAACATTTCTTATTTGAGGGGTTTTGACTCTTGCATTTTGATGCAAAAAGCCTAAAATAAACAAGGAAATGCTGAATGAGGGACATAGGACGAAAGATGAACATATTCTATACGAGATGGACCCTCTCAAGTTAAGGGAAGATAAAAGATCAAGGAGTTATCCAAGAACATCTTGGTGTATAGAAAATGCTTGGATAAGCTATGGAAGAGCCAAGAGTATCAGTAATTCAATGTTGATAGCACATTACTCCTTGAAACTTAAACTTCTAAGCCAATATTTAACCCACTAAATTCTCAAATATTTGTTGAGAGGTAAGTTAGTAGTGTAATAGTTAAGAAGAACTTAAGTTAGTATTATTTCAACTAAACTTATTTAAAAGTTATTATGTTGGTTTATCGATCTAGATGTACAAAGTCTTGTTCGCTTGGCATGTTTACAAACTTGTTGTGAGATCTTTCCTAAAATCAAAATTGGAGACATTATGTGATGTCCCATTTTGATGTGTAGTAAAAGGGATTGAGATTGTACAAGTTTTGGAATGGGCACAATAACTAGGAATGGCTTCATCCACTATGAAATAAAGTAAATGGAGAAAATGCAGAGTGGTTGAAGGGATCAAGGATCATCCTAAGATCTAACAGTAACTATAAATGTTTTATTTTTTTTGAGTTAGAGAGAAGATAAAACTAGTTAGGAAAGAAAATAACTATGAATTATAGCTCAAATGACCATTGACAATGCTAATTTTATTGACATCATGAGAGTAGGTTAGGTGCACTAGTGAAGCACAAGTTACTCAAAAGAGGCTCTTTGAGAAAAAAGAAGTTAAATACTTCAATAAGTTCAATAGGGTAGGAAGTGTTTATGCTTTAGGATTAAAGCATCCCTACCCTAGTGTGGTAGAGTGTGTAAGGTTAATAAAGAGCTATTTAGCTAAAAAAGTAGTTTTTGTTATCCATGTAGATTGGAAGCAAGTCATTATTACTTGGAACTCAACTACACTAAGGTACTAGTTAGGATTCCCATAAAGAGAACTAATGATTAATAATTCTAAGCTTGATCTAGTAGAGTTGTTAGTCATGGACAAATGGGTAGGTAGAGAAGAAATATGGCATTAATGTACACAAGGGAACTAATGAACACTTAAAAAAGTTGTTTCGTTTGTTCATTGAAAGGTTATTTTGTAATAAAATTGACAAAAAATGGGAGCTAGTCCCTAGGCAGTTATATGAGCTATATGGGGCAATGTTCCAAGGATGGACAATTGATTGGGTATGAGTCATTTATTAAGAGGTAGTAGAAGAGATTGAAAACTTATCCTATGAGGGCAAGAAAGGCAAAAACAAAATAGTAAGTGGCTCAATTTTAGATTTTACTATGGGTTAATAAAAGCTACGATGGCATTATTTACCTAAGGGGAAGAGAAGTAGAAAGATGTTGCTCTAAAGGTATACTTCAGGCTTCCATTATGTCAACACCTCAGAAGTCTGATATCTACTCACAACATTGGTAGTAATGGTCCTTTGATATCACCATCAAAGACTAGGGTGGAGGTGGGGTCTTTAATGTTAAAGAGCATTAAGAAACCTCTGAAAGAAATAAGTGGACATAAAGAAGCAAGGAAGGATGAAATTTTGTAGAGCATCTTTGGGACTGTGAAGAAAATCCAAGCCTTGAGAAATAAAAAAACCTTTTTATAAGGAGGAAATCTTCTCAAAGATCCCATAATTAAAAGTCTCCCAAGAGAAATTGGAAGAACGAATAAGTAAGTTTGTTAAATTTTTGTCAATTTACCATATTTTATTAGGTGTAATGGATGAAATGTGGTTTTTAATTTTAATGTTATTAGAAAATGACGTGATGCTAACACTTAGTTTTTTTGCAGAAGCTACTCGTGATAGAAGAGCAATGGAATGGGAAGATAAGAAGCTACATTCCAACCTTCTTTCAATCCTATAAGGTTAGAAGAAAGGTATGAACATCACATAAATGGATTTCTTACATGACATTAAAGTATGATACGTAATAAGATTTAGATATTCATTGCTTAAAATGTAGCAAATAAGTATGAATGATAGATGACATCGAACTATTACGATGTGGTATAGTTCATCTCTCTAAAGCCATTATGTATTATAATGATAATAGAAAATGACATAGAGTATCAATGTTACTTTTCCTACTAGTGAGCATTACCTAATAATAGTGGACAAAAAAAGAGAAATTTTAAAATGTTTTCTTAATATGTACTTGTAGATGTCCACCACATAGAAGAAAGTGGCTAATAAAGAGTTAAGTCATTTGAAAACCTAAGCATCAAAAGTTATTGTGTTTGTAATGAATTTTCAAGTAGTTACATGAGAAGGATAAGAGAAATACTTCTTTTTAGGTGAGAATATGCCTAAATCAACAAGCTCAATGTCAAAAATAGACATATCATTTAAGTTTATTAGATTTTAGTAATAGTAGATTTTTTAGGAGAAAAGGGATTGTAGGATTGCCTATATGTTCAAGCTTAATATTAGCTAGTTTGTCACTAGGTTGATAAGATTAGGCTTCTCAATCTAACCAGGAAAGGCTTGGGATCTGTTTGTCTACTAAGATGATTACCTCATGGTTATAAATAGGAATATGTACCTCCTGATGTATTTGGAGCAGATATAGCTCAATGTTGAGCTAGCCAAGAATAGCCTAGTATTCGGTTGACACCAAGACACTCATGTATGATCATGAAAAGAGATTTAGACTGCATGGAATGGCCTACTATAAATGGTAATATGATGGAACCCATAACCTTTACTTGTGTATCATTAAAGGAAACAAGATTAATATAGGTTTCATTAAAATCTACCTAATCATGGAGACTAAGATGCTTGATAACAACACATGTGATCACGTTAGATCTGATAATGCCATGAACATGTATTAGTGGAATTTATGCTCAAGGAAATACCTTGATGGTAGTATAAAGGGAAAGCTAATAGATCTCTTGTTTGCAAGTGAGTCTTGATGTTCTTACCATAGAAGTTCAAGTTGTCTAATCCATAATCAGGGACTTGAAGAAAAGAAGATATGGCTTCTGTTTAAGTAGGAATATCTCTTGGAAAAGAGCATCATATAGTGTAACATAATGTTATTTAGAGATTGTTACAAGATTATAAAAGGACAAATTTGTGCCTTTAGAATGGATAATTGTGGTTATTTACTATAAGACCTTATTGTTTATAGGCTAAGATACTTATGAAGTAGGTGCTACTGTGACTAGTTGTAAAAGATTAGATGAAGATGAGAGGTTTCTTGAGGTGGAAGCCTCCTACTATTGCAGGAAAGAAACCTTATATGATGTCTTAGATGGTTGCTTTTGTACATCAGTAGCCTTCTCCTTTTGCTTTCTTGATTGTGACTCACTGGTTTGCTGGCCACAGGTAAGAATCCTTATTTGAGGTGATGGAAATGAATGAGCGAATGTCTAAGAAGTAGGAAGGGGTATTTTATGATTTGGTGTAATATGGAACAAGATGGGAATAAAAAGGATAGGTAGGTTGAGTAGTAGGAGTGGAATGATGGGATTGGATAGCATGAATGCAATAGGAAGATGGAGAAAAATGATTTTTTATAGCACAGTGATGTAATCAGACCAATGAAATATGTAAGGCTTCTATGGCTATGAAGATGATTGTTGGTAATGCTTATAATTAGACTAGTAGATAACATAAGGCTTCTTAGATGGAGAGTTATGAGCTTTACATTTAGGCTTGAAAGTTGAAATGGTGCCTCCATCTCCCAAGAGGTTTTGAAATATCACAAGTTATCAGTTATCTAGATTCATAGTGGATGGATCACTTTCCATCACTATCTTACCTTTATTTATGAGATCCTAGATATCATCTTTCAGATTTTTGCAATTCTATGTATCATGTCTAGTAATTTCATGATAGTAGTAATATTTTTAATAGTCATACCACTTAGGCATATTAGGGTCACTTTCTTGTCTTTGAGAAGAATCCATAGCTAAGAAGATGGTAATCCTATTAGTGCCTACTATGGACCATTGACATTGATCTCTTCCTCATGATGAAAATCACCTTTTCCTCATGATGAAAATCAAAAGGATGAGATGTTCTTTCAAACTTGAGTTTAGGTGTTTGCTATTCTCTAGAAACACTAAGGCCTAGATACCTCAAAATAAACTTAGTGGTTATAAGAAACTATGTGTTTGGAGCTATCATTCAGTATAAACTTCACAACCTTGCTTACTGAGAGTTAAACAGATAAATGCACTTTTATCAAATGATTCAACCCCCCTTTACTCTATTGTGTAAGCAAATAAATTTCCTACTATATCAAAGCTACCTAGTCTATGTAGTCTAGATTATATGCTACCTATGTAATCTAGCCTTTCATCTAATGCTTAAGTGCAATTTAACAAAATCTATTACTAATTTTCCCAAGATAGAGAATTTCACAAGAAAATTAGAAACAAAGATTTAATGGATTCGCAAAAATAAAGTAGCAGAGTTGCATAAAGTGTTAAATATTGAAAATGAGCTACTATTGATAAGAGTGAATACTTTTGCAAAATAAAGCTATTTAGATCAGTCAACAATACGAAAAATTTCTAAACCCTTGGGCTCAAACAAGCAATTTGAAATGGACCATTAATGACATGAGCAAACACTTTGAAAACTAAAGCTATTTCAAATTAGTTAACAAATGCAAGAAATTCCTAAATCTAGAGCTATTCAAGCAATTTGAACAATTCCAAGAATGAGATGCCAGGAATAGTATAATCTTCACCACTTGCTAAGCAACTATGATAAAGCAAGAAGATGAAAATAACTCAGAATGGAAGTAAACAGGCTGAATCAAATTCAAACTTAGAAAGTCTTACATAAGAATTCACTCCTAGCATTACTTCTTGGTGTAATCTGGATGTTGATTTTTCCCTAGTTTCCAGATACCTTAAAACAATCTGCTCTAGGCTTTATATAGCAACCTTTGGTAGTTATAATCATTATAAGAATTTAAAGCCACAAGTACCTCACACTCTTATCATATAATTGCAGGTTGCTGGATAACTATTCTATTCAAATCTAAAATTCCTTAACTAATAGTTGTCAAGTTGATTTGTTATATTTGGTTAAGCTTCTTTAAGATTCCTTGAGTGCTTATTTCTCTAGTAACTGATTCAATTATGGAATTTGTTATTTTTGTTAAAGCAACTCCTACATTAGTTTGAATCCAAGCTTTTTCCTTAGTGATTTCTACCATAATTCTAGTAACTACCATAACTTTGTGTGTGCTAGAGTAATGACTTTCTATTAGATTAAGTCTCAGTTCTTTTTGTACATCTGCTAAATTAAGCTTATTAGTCTAGAGCCACTTCTTTGAGCTTTCATGGTAGCTTTGTGCTTTAATGGCAGCTTTTTTTGGCTCTAACTTGAAATTCGTTGCTTATTTTTCAGCTTTCTATTTGACTTTATCAAAGCTTAAGGGGTTAATCACTGTAGATTCTTCTCAACACTATTATTAGCTTTTGGAGCTGTAAATAAAGCTTATTTATAAAACCATTTTGGCTATACAAATCCATTGCTTTAAAGTAGTTGATATGGTAGAGCTAAAAATCTATAGGGCTTAAGTGGTAGATGAGGTTATCTAGATGGGGTTTTATCATCTAGATGAAAATACACCTAGCTTTGATTTTCATTTGAGCTGTCATTGGACCTACTAGTGCTTATGCATCGAAAGCTCATCTATAAACAAAATTTTCATCTAGATGAAAATTTTATCTTGTATCTAAAAGTTGACATGGCACATGTTGACATGACACATGAAGCGTATTTGCTATAGATGAAAAAATGAGCTTCATCTATTTACTGACATGACAGGTGCTGACATGGAAGATGAAGTTTTTAAATTCTCATGAGCTTGTAAGTCTTCATCTAGATGATGACATGGTAGGCATTGATGTGGTAGTGCTTTTTTGTAGAACCACTTTTAAGCTCTACGTACTTCCTTTACAAGTTGATAAAGCTAATGAGGTAGAGCTATTTCATTGAGCTGTTTTTGGTTTTACAAACCTCCTTTACAAGCTAACATGGTAGAGCTATTTCAAAGCTCCACAAAGAACATGCTGGCTTTGACCTCTCAACATTGGCATGGTAAAGCTAAAAGGTGAGTTTGTTGTTGTGGATCATTGAACTTCAAAGGAGAGGGATGAATAAGTTCCTTAAATTAAAACTTTATAAAACAAAGCATAAACATGAATTTAGATGGTTCCCCAACTTGATTACTCCACACTTGGAGGATAGATCACAAGCACACCTCTAGACTTTTTTACTCTCAAAATGTAGTTGAAGGGTCCACATCTTGTATAGTCGTCAAGCCTTGCTTTGGAGTGTTGTATTGTAGCACAAATCACTTAGCCCTGCAAGGTCTCATCAGGCTTAGAAATGTGGTTTTAAGGCTTCCACAACCTTTACAAGCTTAAGCTTCACATTGGAGTGTTATACCGTAGCACCAACAACTCAATCTCGCAGGATCCCAACAAGCTCAAGCAATTGAACCTTGCAGGGCAACAAGAATAAGAATTACAAGGAATGATTACAACTCAATTTGCTGATCCTTGTACAGTTAGATACAACACACTTTACAAAGCCAAAATGATAAGATAATGGAGAGCAATAGAGAATTACATGATTTCAAATGATTGTACAATGAATACAATAAAGCTTGCACATTTTCCAATGCACATGAAGTCCTCTTATAGTTGTCATGTTTCTAAATCCTTTTTGAAACTTGTGTAATGACTAGTTAATGGTCACTAATGGTTGTGGGAGACTTCTTTCTCATGCCCAAGACATCTTTCTAAATTTCCTTTCAAATATGGAAAGATGTCTTTTTGAAGTCTCTACTTTGGAAGCCTTCTTTGTTTAATGGAAGACATCTTTTTATATTTGGTCTACATTCTGTAAAGATGTCTTTGCCTTATGAACTATGTCTTTGGCTGGGGAAAGATGTCTTTCTATTTTTGAAGATGTCTTTTTAAATTTTCTCTAAGTTCACCTAAAATCTACCAAGATGTTTGCTACTTCCCAGAGACATCTTTCTTTATCTTCCTTTGCATGATGAATCCTTTATTTCTTGTCTTGAAAGCACAATAATCACATAGATAAGCAAACAAACTTGTTTTAAATTTTCTTAATGTTTTGTCATACAAAAGCCATAAGGTCCATAATCTCCCCCTTTTTGGTAATGTCCAAAACTTAAGAAAATATGGGTTAGTGTTGCACAATACTTCTCCCCCTTTTTGGACATAACCAAAAAGGTCAAACCTATAGATATATATCAATATATACACATAATTATCATAAAGATATTCTAGGAAAAGCATAAACACATATAAAGTCCTATGGCAACTAAGGATTAGGATAAGCGTGGAGGATCAATAGGATGTGAGTTAAGTAAAAGAGGCTGAATAAAAATCAATAGACCACATAAAGATAATTGGATAGCACACTATCTATCCATAAGCATCTACAAAATTTTTTACATCAGACTATCCATAAGCATCTTAGAGTACAACTATCCATAGATCACATATGTGCAAATTCCAAAATCACATACATGAGAGCCACAAAATATCATCCTTTTTAATCACTAAAAGGAGAGAACAACCAACTTGCTAAGGTCTCAATCACTAACATTGGTAGCATCCTCAGATTTAGAATCCATTGTTGCTTAAGATGGATGATAAGTCTTCTCCTCATTGTCATCACTGCTAGTGTTGGGATGCCTAGATTTTTGAGTGTCCTCATTTGAGGACTCAACTTGTTGCATTAGAGCCTACCTAGGACAAAGCTTCACTTGAAATTGAGAGGAAGCTAGTGAAGCTGGCAGCTGCTGAATTGGAATCCATTGGAACATGGTCCCAAAGATGTTCTTCATAGCCCATTGCTTAAAAGAGCTAGGAACATCAACATGAGATGGAGCAGTGGAAGTAGGAGGGACTAGAACATGATGCTTTAGTTGTTGCATGCAAGCATGGTGCTCCCCCTAAACATCATATCAAGGTACCTCTGGCTCAAAATTTAACTTCATCCCTAAGTCGTAAATGCATGAGGAGCCTCCTGTTGAAGAATGGTATCAAGGAACAGGAGCATCCTTCTCATTGTCAAAGATAGGAGGAGTGGTGACCTCCTCAAATACCTACCCATTAGAGGGAGGAGGAATACCAATCTCATTTAAGCTCTTACACAAGTAAGAAAGGTTTCTCCCAAGCTTCTCAATGGCTTGGGCAATGGGTCTAAATATCCTCTTTAGAGAGGAAGTAATCTGAACTCTGGAAGATTTTGATCTTCTCAACTGTGATGAGGCCTCCTTCTTTTGTTTTGGTAATTTTGTGTTAGGTTCTGCTATTGTTGTGTGAGAAGAAATCCTCTTCTCTGCATACTCATCAAGACTCCACTGGCCTTTAAACAAAGGCAACTTTGGAATAGGTACACCCTTCTGATGGATCAACATGCTGATAAGGTAAGGATGCATAAGGATTCTCTTCCTGGCATAAAGGCTTAAAATTTCTTTGCAAAGAGTGTGCCCTAGATCTAATGGTAATCCTAGTACATAGTCCCTAACTAGTAGCAGATAACTATAACTTCCTCTCTGTACCATTATATTGTACAAAACATTAAGTGACAAGGTGGAGGCATTTGGAGTCATCTTACTCTGCTCAATGTGACCCTGGTTAAAAGACATATCTCTCCTAAATAATACATCATAGAATTCATCATGAGCTACGTGCATAATACCATTTTTGTAAATGTCATGCACAGTCTATAGTAATTTGGAAGGCATCAGGACTAGAAATACGTAGAAGTGCATTAACAATTTGAGGAGATACTGCAACAACAATCCCACCAATAGTGGATGTAAAAGCCCCCATAATAGCATCATAAATAATAATGTTATAGTAGAATTCTTGAATTAACACTTCAAGCACAAGAAAATTCATGGAAATGAATGTAGTCTAGTCTAGAATCTTAAAATAATCCAACAGAGCTTATTATCTATGTAGAGAGAAATTAAGAGAATGCTCAAAACAATAGTAGTGGTTCTTTTAGTTTCAAGCCTATGCTAAGCATCTATATTGTGAAATTAAGGAGTCTATGAGGGTGGCACACTACTAGAACTTCCTCTTGCACATTTCTTGGAAGGATTTTTGGATGTACCAATCTTCTTGTGAGACATCTCTACCAAAATTGTTGTGAATGGTGGAGCCCTAGTCATCTTTGTGGGGTTTCTACGCTAGAATACAACAAAAATGGGGGTTTTGTCTTTTATAACCATGGGTAAACAAGGACTTTGAACAAAAATGAGATGTCTTTTTCGAGAGAAAGACATCTTTTTCACATGTAAAATACACACTAGACATCTTTTATTTATTGAAGATGTATTTCCCACAACAAACAAAAATTCAGAGAGAGCTCTCTATTCTGCCAACGACGTCTTGGTAGAGACATCTTTCATTTTTGAAAGACGTCTTTCTTCAAAAGTCAAGATGAGGTTTTGAAAGGCTTCCATTGGTTTATGGTCTTAATTAAACGTTGAAAACAAAATGAAAACTTACCTCTACCTACCTATCATGCTGTCAAAAGATGATGGTGTCTTAAGAGCTAAAGAATGTGTTTCCTCTTTTGAGAATCTCCTTTGAACCAAAATTTCCCAATGTGTAATGCATGACTTCCTCTTACAAATTTTTTAGGAAAAGTATCCTAATGTTGTTGGTCCTGTTTAATTCTCCATTTCCTTTTGATAGCCTTGGTCCTTTGGATTGACTTCCAATCTACTTTGTGATCCTGCATAAAACCCTTTCTCAGTGCACTTTCATAAAACCAAAGAGTCTTGTGATATGTCCATGTACTCATATGATAAAACTTTAGATTTCACTCCCATTGTTTATGTCCAATCTTGNTATGATAAAACTTTAGATTTCACTCCCATTGTTTATGTCCAATCTTTTTACAATAATAAAAGCTAATTCTCCTATTGAAAAAATAATTAGAAGAACTAAACCTTTGAGGAATTTTATATTGGACAGAAGCTTCCATTGATGTAGAGTCCTTGCTTCTTGATGGTTCCTTTAGATGAGATGAAGGTTACTCTTCTTGGTGGCAACATCCAAGTCCACTTTTGTCTTGTGGGCTTCTTCCTTTTCTAAGAACCATTCAAATAGACTCTTTTCCTTTTGTCAGTCTTTCATTTACCAGCCTAACATCAGCAACTTCTTCTTTTATCTGCTCACATGATTTGGTTAGTGCTTCATTCTCAGCCTTAAGGTGTAAGAATTTTTTGTTAAGATCATAAATAGTTAAGTTTAATGAGGATATTTCCTGATCTTTAGACTTGGATTGTTTATTTAATTTAGTGAAAATATTTTAAAAATTTAAAATTTCTTTACATAATAAATCAAACCTCTTATTGTCATTTAGTTCATCATTTGATGAACCATTATTAGTGAGAGACACGTAGATGAGCTGAGAGTTTTTTGCATCAACCTCCACTTGTTCTTCACTTTATTTTCCATCATCCCAACTTATATAAAAGTTGGTCTTCTTTCCTTCTTCAAGGGATTTGTTCTTGTATTGCATTTTGAGGCTACCAGTATATTCAAAGGCCACATGGCCTCTACCTCCACACATTGAACATTCTATAGAAGAAAAATCTAAATTAGAGTTTAAGAGGTTCTTACCTCTTTCTTTACCTTTAGGCTAATTGAATCTTTGTAGATATGCTCCTTTGTTCTTTCTAGTAATTTGTCATTATAGCTTTCTAGTGAGAAAGGTAATCTCATCTTCACTACCCTCTTCATGCTCATTGAGTTCCTTCTCCTTTGAAGTAGTCTTTAATGCAATGGACCTTTCTTGAATAGCTTCTTCCTTTATGAGATTCATTTGATAAGTGATGAGAGCATTTTGAAGCTCTTCAAATTATAAGGTTGAGAAGTCTTTGATTTCTTCCATCATTGTGACCTTAGGCTTGAAATTCAGTTGTAGAGTTCTGATCATTTTAATGATGATGTCACTTTTGGAAATGTCCTTCATTATTCCTCTAATGACTACAAAAAGATCGTTATCTCTAGAAAAATAACCCTTCATTTTCTCACCTTCTCACATTTTGAGTTTATCATATTCACTTTATAGAACTAACAATTTTGATTACTTAACAATAGAGGTTCCTTCATAAGTAGCTTCTAAAGTTTGCTAAATTTCTTTGGTGATTTTACATCTTGCCATTCTATTGAATTGAAATTTATTTAATGCACAATATAAATACTTTTTTGCTTTTGAATCAAACATGAACTAATCCTTTTTCTCTTGAGATCATCTATTGCGAGGCTTGATGATGTAGGTGGTGCCATTGATGGATGGAGCGTAGCCTTCCAATATTGATTCCCAGACTTCAAGCTTCATGGATTTGAAGAACCCTTACATTTTGAATTTCTAATAGGTGAAGTCAAATTCATCGAGAATGGGTGGCTTTGTGTAAGATATCCCCTCCATTATTCACTCTTGAAGTCGATGATAAAACAAAGAGTACCAAGCTTTGATACCACTTGTAGATCATTGAACTTGGAAGGTAGGGGGATGAATAAGTTTTTCAAATTGAATCTTTATAAAAAAAAGTACAATCACAAATTTATGTGGTTCCCCAACTTGGGTACTCCACACTCAGAGGGTAGATCACAAGAATACCTATGAACTTTGTTACTCTCAAAATGTGGTTGAAGGGTCCACAGCCTGTACAGTCATCAAGCCCCTCTTTGGAGTGTTGTAACATAGCACCAATCACTCAATCCTACAAGGTCTCATCAAGCTTGGAAATGTAGTTTTAAGCTTCAACAACCTTTACAATCTTGAGCTTTGCATCAGAGTGTTATACCACAGCACCAACAACTCAATCTCATAGGATCTCGACAAGCTCAAGGAACTCAATTCCATAGGGCAACAAGAACAAGAATTACAAGGAATGATTGCAACTCAATTTGTCAATCCTTGTACAGTTAGGTACAACACACTTTACAAAGCCAAAACAATAAGATAATGAAGAGCAATAGAGAATTCAATGATTACAAATGATTGTACAATGAATACAACAAAGCTTGCACATTTCTTAATGCACATGAAATCTTCTTATAATTATCATGTTTCTAAATCCTTCTCAAAACTTGTGCAATGGCTAGCTAATGGTCACTAACAGTTGTGGGAGATGTCTTTTTCATGCCTGAGATGTCTCTTTGAATTTGTCCTCAAATTTGGGAAGATGTCTTTGTTTTCTAAAAGATGTCTTTCTAAGTTCTCTACTCTAGAAGACGTCTTTATTCAATGGAAGCCATCTTTCTACATTTGATTTGCATTCTATAAATATGGCTTTGCCTCATGAAAGACGTCTTTAGTTGGGGAAATATGTCTTGCTATTTTTGAAGATGTCTTTCTGAATTTTCTTTGAGTTTGCCCCAAATCTACCAGGACATTTACTACTTTCTAGAGATGTCTTTCTTCTTCTTCCATTGCATGACAAATCCTTCGTTTCATGTCTTGCAAGCACAAAAATCACACTAACAAGCAAAAAAACTTGTTTTCTATTTTCTTAATGTTTTGACATACTAAAATTGTAAGGTCCATAGTTGTGAGTTTAGATTTTGATTCTATGAACCTGTTCTAAAAGGAGCTAACTTGGTAGAGCCAATTTTTATTATCATTTGTAGCCTTAAAGTTTCTCTCTACAAATATCATTTTAGATTGAGCTTCTTTTCTTGATGATGACATGGCTCGTAAGGCTCCTTTATAGAATCGAATTTCAATTGTACAATCATAAGCTAACTTAAGATTTTATGTAGCAAAGCTTCTTCATAGAATCACTTTTTAACTCTACAAGTCTTTCCATTTGGATGAAGTTGACTTTGAAGATGTTGACATGGTAGCACTAAAAATTAAGCTCTTTCATAGAATCAAATTTCTATTCTATGAACCTATTCTACAAAGAAGCTAATGTGGTAGAGCTTATTTCATAGCTACTTTGTATAGCCAAAATTTAACTCTACAAGCAATGTCCTTCCTCTAGCATTAATGTGGTAGAACTGAAAAGAGCTTATTAGTGAGGCTAAATATTACTTCTACATACACTACTATTTTTCCCAAAGCTAAATTGGTAGAGCTAATTTTATGCTTGTCCATAGAACCAAATTTGGTTCTATGGATAAGGTTTTGGTATAAGCTCCTTTTCATGATGATGATGTGGTAGGGTCATTAAGTGTATTCTCAAATAGAGCCATTTTCCAAGCTTGCGACCTTCCTACCTTAGTAGAGCTAATTTGGCAGAACCATTTTTCATGCTCTTTGTAGAACCAATTTTCTCCTATACAAGTTTATGTGCCAACATAATTTAATAAACCCTTTTGGAACTTAGCTCAAGCCTCTTTTCTTGAAATGAGGGTTTTTGCTTGTGGTCAATTGTTTGTTCTAATGCCCAACCCTCTTTTTAGATTAAATTAGTATTTGAGCTCTAAGAATCAATTTTCAAGGTTTCCAAATGGGGAAAACACCTGCTTAAGCTAGGAAAAATCACACAAGCTTTGTTCTTGATAACTAATTCAATCTTCTGCACATCATTGAATTTTAACTGAAACCCTAACTTCATGAACTTGATGAAATTCTATGATATTAGAATTCTCCAGGTTATCTCTTCAACTTTAAAACCCTCCATTAAAAAGCATTTAATTGAAATGATATTAACCTTTCCATTTTTAGCATAAAAACTTTGCTCAAAGATTTACTTTTGCTTTGGAATTCATTTTGCAATATAAATCTTAGCTTATTTCTATCTTGCAAGTGTCATGGAAAATCACACAAAGAAGAAAATCCCATAATCTAAGTCCTTTGTTGTTCCATGAGCTTTGTTATGCTGTAAAAACCTGAAAATCATTTTTGTGCCTATATATGTTCTTCGAATCCATGGGCTCTTAACTTCACTTTTGAGCTTTAGTTTTGAATCCTCATTTGCCAACAAATTGAGCTTAACTCTTTGAAAAGAAAACCCAAAATCACAATTATGGCCTAAGCTTTCTTTTCCTTTAATTACAAGTCCTGAATCATTATGGAATATAGAGTTTCCTTTTATGAAAAAGTTGAGCTAATACAAACCATTAGAAATCCAAGACTTAAGCCTTGCTCCATTAATTATCAAAATGTGACAACACATCCCTAAGAAGATTTCTCAAAAGAAGAGAGTACCTGATAGATATCTTGGTGTACTAATCTCTACTCCTTTGAGATCTATGTTGTTGATAGAAAATGAAGACCTTAAGGAAATTTGTTTCTTAGAAAAAGAAGAAACACCTTGAGAAATTGGTTATTCCTTCTCTTGTTTGGTAGCCTTATTAGCCTTATTACAATTCATAGGAATTTCTAATCACTACATTGAATAGCATCTTCTTCAATGCATTTAGCAACTAGGAAAGCATCATTCAAAGAACAAGGCTAAGGATAAGCCATCCTCTTCTAAATGTAATTAATTATAACAATGTTACAAATGTCTTACAAGTGACATTCCTCTAAATGATATGGTAATTTGATTGATGTTGTTGTCCATCTAGACATGAACTTGTTAATGGCCTCATTCAGAGCTTGCTTAATGGCAACAAAAGACATCACACTTGTGCTTTTAAATACATTGAACTTGAAACATTTAATGAAGGCTACAAGTAGTTACTCTAGAGAGGTAATAGACCCATCTGCTAAGGACTTATACCATTCTAAAGCTCTTTAAAAAAGAAAGTTTGAAAAGCATCTAAACATAATGTGAGGGTAAGAGGCTAGAAACATGCATTCATTTTAGAATGTGATCACATGATTTATGGGGTCTCTTATTTTACTATTATACTTTGTAAAAGTTAGTAGCAAAAATTTCTTAGATAAGATTGGCAAAGAAATGGTAGAGCTTATAGGATTACTTAAGACCCGATCTAAGAAAATAGAAGAGTTTCCTTATATTCTTAGTGCCTTTTGTACTTTGTCTTCAACATTTTAAAGATGGAGCATCATGTTGTTGAGTAGTGCTAATAGCTAGGAATCTATTCTAGATGAGCTAGTAGTGGGTTGAGCTATGGTAGTAGGTGATGATGCTAAGGAAGGATATACATAAGGAATTGATTCAAAGGTTGTAGTGGCAACTATATCCAATAAGACTAGATTAGGTAGGTATACTAGAAAGAAGATCATATTGGCATATTGGGGAATACTAAATAGTAGTATAGTGGTAAAGGCAAGGAGTGGAATGGATTGAAAAGGAGGTATGGTAGGCTGAAGTTAAGTGATAGAATGTGTAGTCCCAAAACATGGAACAAGAGATTGAAAAATGGTGTGGTTATTACCAACATTATTGGGAGGGGATAGTTGGTAAAGAGTAATAGAGCCTATGGGAAGACTAATTGATTTTGTAGTAGGGGGAATAGATTTAGGTGAGATGCTTTGAGCTGTTGTGATGCTGATATTATGAATGTCATGTGACAAAGCGTTGCTTTTACTAAGCTCCCCTATTGGTTGCTCTTTGTTGTCATCTACCAAGTGAACATTAGATTTGGATGCCATCATTCCTCTCATTCTTCTAAGAGTGATGTGAGGATCAAGAGGTTGATCAATGATGGTTCTCATCCTAGCCTTCCCAATCTATATATGTATGTGCTCTTGCATCTTTTCCTACTTCATGATGGACTTTGCAATCTCCTTAGCTTCTTCATTATCTAGTTCAATTGGATGATGTGGATTAGGAAGAAAACATCATAATTGGTTCAATCATACTCAACCATGAGCTTAAACATGTTTGCTCTAAGTAGGTAGCCTAAGGCTCATTTGGTATAGGCTATTTTGTAGTTCTTATAGCTTAGTCATTCTAAAAATTCTTAATTTCTCCTCAAGTACTTGAGCTTTTGAATCTTGGAGAAACCTAAATGAAAAGATGATGCCATAGTTATACTTATAAAAACAACTATGACCTCATAGGGCTATTGCTAGTGTGTTATCTTTTCTTGCAAATAGGTTCACACTTGAAATAGAAGATAAGAATTTTGTATTCAAAGGAAATGTTGAAGTCATAGAGAATTAACATAATGTTAGTGTTTCAATGTAGCACATTGTTGGCACTTAGAAAAGCATAGAAAGAGAAAAATGAAAAAAAGTGTAAAATGTGACTAGAAAGTGAATCCTAGAAACAACATAAATTTCACAAAGGCCCTCCTTCTAATGCCAAAAATATGTTATAGTAAAGATCATCGTAATACAAGATCTATCACAACCTAACATGAAATTAACCTAGGCATACTCGTGACCATCAAATGGTCTAGAAAAACCTATATCTTAATTAATTTTTCTCAAATCAAAAGGGAACTTATAGATCATTAAAGAAATTTAATAATTTCAGACAAAAGTTTTTCCAAATGCTAGGAGATACAAAATGAAAAGTAAATAACATGCATGGAATAGCTAAAAAGACAAAAGAAAATATATGTAGTGTGTAATATAAAAGAAAAAGAGTGTGTGTAGCAAATATCAAAATTTATTGAAGCAAAGCATAAAGTAAAATAGATTTGATCTATCAAAAGCTAGAATTGAAAGGAAAATGCTTGAAACAAATCTAGACAATGCTAGAAATAGGAAACTAGGAACAAGCAAATCAAGATTACAAAAGAAGAAAATTGAAACCTATTATAGGGATCCTAAGAACATGAACCAAGGATCAGAGTTGTTAGATAAGAAGCTACGTTACCCTATTCTCTCTTTGATGCATGCACTTGATATAGATCTAATAAGGATGTTGGAAATTTTTGAAGCTAACAAAGACAAGGATTGGATCATATCGATGCCTTGACTTGATTCCAAAATGATTCTCTATGTTTCAAAAGAACAACATAGAGAAGAAACAAATATGTTAGTGGGAGAAAGAAAGAGAGATCACAAGAGCTGATATCTCTAATAAGAGAGCAATTCTTTTACAAATAAATTATGGTTTTAGAAAGATTCCCAAAATCACAAGCAAACAAAGAGCTAGTTGTATGTAGTAGTCAAAGTCAATAGAAGATGCGAAAGTCAACTAAATGCTTCAAAAGCTAACCAACCCCTTTCTATTTAGGGTCATTCTCCTATTTATAGGCCAAATATGCCTTGTTGATTATGAAGAAATAAAGTAATGGGATCCATAGAACCTTCTGGAAGATTATGGATGGGAGAATTGATGTGTAGATGATTGATCTAAAAAAGTTATTGAACATCATAAGCAAGATTAACATGGGACATCAATGCAAAATGACATTGCACGTAGAAATGTAGATTTTCCTAAGTATCAAGATTGACATAGGAGTGGACGCTAAATGTTGAAATTAAAAGCTACAAAAGAGGAACCAAAATGATGCTACAAATGACTTGAGATGTCATTTCTAGTGAAAGTTGAAGATGGAGACCAAAAACTACATGCAATGATGTAGGACATCAAATCTAAACTGCTAAAGATAGCTTTGAGTTGAAAAGGCATAGAATGTACTCAAAAGTGTGGCTTATGGAGAAAAGCCAAAAGTGGGTACAATAAGAAGACATACTTATAATTAGAGAGATTTTCTTTTACATGTTGTTTGTGATGTTCTCTACTTTATGTTAAGCCTATGATGCACCATATATGTTTTTTTGCTTATTATTAATATTATTAACAGTGAGGTATTAGCCGATTAAAAGACTCTTAATTTGATAATTCTATGTTATGGGTTCAATTTTGTTGGATAATTCTAAGTTATAACGCTATAATTTGGCTATATATCTTAGGGTAAATATTGTTTAAAACCTATTTTGGGGTAGCCTAGTAGTAAGACTTTTGATTTGAAAACTCTTTGATTATGTTGGACAATGTTGAGTTATAAAGTTCTAATTGGACTAGGCTAGCACCTCATTATTCTTAAAATGAAGTGATGGTTAATTTAGTATGGAACCCAAGATGGATCTCCATTCTTATCAAACCTTTAATTCTAGAGGGGAATAGCTTTGGTCTACCAATAAGGCATACTTTCTTACAAATATTATATATATTTTGGCTCTCATATCAATTGGTAAAAGTTTTCTATTCACTACAAATAATAACTTTAGCAAGTTAGTTATTCTTAAACATTAAAAAATCTTGAAAAAAGATTCAATCTTTACTTTTTTAAGAATTTCATTTTTGTGAGCCTAATTTGAAAATTTTATTAAATGATATTATTAATAAAATCATAAAAACAACTTTATAAATCATCATCATCATCCTAGCCTTGTCTCAACATGGGATTGAATGCATGAGTTCTTTTTCATCATTCATCTCTATGAAGGGCTAGATCATTATTTATTTGTAGTTTCATAAAATTATCTTGGAAAGTTTTTCTTACATAAACCATAGTTGAGTGTAGCTTATACAAATTTGGTTTGAATGGCTTACCCTTGCATTGACTCCATTGCTATGAATGTAACATTTATGTGTTGATTTTTCTATTTAATTATTTTGAAGATCAAAACTCATTGTAGCTTTTAGTGAATATTTCCAAATTCCTAAAGTTATTTAATTCTATGGATGCAGCCCAAAATGTTCTCATGCAATTGTCTCTAGAGGTGTTGGCCAACCCCATGAACTAATTCCTTGCTTACCTAATGAGATACACTAAAAGGTCCATATTGTCACATTATATATTGATGAGTCATTGTTGGTTGGCTGCATTGATAAGGCCTTGTTGACGTAGATGACCACATTGACAAGGCCTCATCTACGAGGCCCCATTGACACATTTTGACCTATGTCGATGATGCCTCGTCGATGCGGTGTTTGTCCATCACCTATAAATATGTGCCTACTTGTCGCATTTATGGGGAGTCCAGATTTTAATTATAGCAAAGCTCTTGCATTTTTTCTATTTGAAAGTTAGAATTTTTTTCCTCTAGTGCTTGTAGTAGGAGTCATTGAGCGTATGGATCTTTATTCGAGCATTGTTGTACCTAAGTATGATAGTATGTGCGGTAATGAAGATGAGCTTTTTAATAAACCTTGTAGTACTTTGGATAAATTAGCTCTTTTATTTATGCATTCAATGTTTTGAATAATTTGTTAATTTTTCTCAATTATTTTCTAGCAATTGAATTAATGAGGTTATTAAGTTAGATAGATTAAATACATAAGTACGACTGCTTCGAGCGTAACACGTATTCACTTGGTAATCCCAGGAATGTTATTGCTTGGTACACCTAGTAGCGTAATGTTTGGTCACCTAGCAGTGGAGGTAGTAATAATTCCAACTAGGAATATGAAGGATAATCAGATCAAGCACCTAGATTTGAACAATATTTCAAGATTTGAGGGGGGATACAACTCTAATCTACAAAAACATCTGCAAGCTTTTCAACATGCCTATGCCTTATAAAACATTAAAAACAAGTGGCAGAAACTCAAGCTTTTCCCAAGGATACTTATTAAGGAAGTTGAAAGTTGGTACCAGACCTTAGAACTGAAATCTATCTAAAGATGGAATACCATGTTAGAATTGTTCAATGACAAATATTAAACGTATTCTAGAGTCTCTAATCTGAGAAGGCAAATCCAAGGCTAGAAACAAGGAATACATGAACTCTTGGATGCTATCATAGGTCAATATTATTCACTACTACACAGATGTCTTGGCCATGGTTGCTCTTAGATAGAACAACTTTGCCACATCATAGATGGGCTTAGGGCAGAAACAAGAAGAACCCTCAGGGTGTATGCCCAAGGAAGGTTTTTTGAAATGAGAGCTTATTAGATACAAAGGCTAATTAAGCAGGTAGCAATAGAAGAAGGTGAACTATGAAAAAGGGAGAGTGCTGAAGAGTATAATAGGGATCCATCCATTAGAAAATGAGAGGTTCAATTTTGCAATGAGGAGGATTCACCACTTGATGAAGTGGTGAACACAAAAACCTTGCCTATCCAAAAATCTATTTCTGACATTTCAGCCAAGGTTGATGAGTTGTGGGACTCTTTGGATGAAAATTTTCAAATCACTTTGAAAATTGCTAAAGAATCCAAAGAGCAAAATAGTGATTGTAATCGTAGATGGCAAAAAGAAGCTAAACATGCCTACCAAAGAGGTAAGGGTAAAGCTACTGCAGTAGAGGAAGTTATGGAGTTTGACTCTGATGATGAAACCGAATGTGAAATTTGTCAATATGAACATCCAAAGGCATGTTGCCTTGTGGTTCTAGGGCACCAAATTTTGTAGAAAGGGATTGAGGTAGGCCCAGAAAAGATAAGGGTCATCCAAAGGAATAACATGCCAACCAGAGACTATCAAAGATGTTCATTCATTCCTTGGATACATTGGTTACTATTGACACTTTATTGAGAATTTCTCTAGGATTGCTAAACCATTGGTAGAACTTACCAAGAAAGATGCACCTTTCATATGGACCAAGGAATGTGAAAACACATTCCAACAATTAAAATAGAAACTCATAGAAACACCAATCCTATGAGCACTTGATTGGTCCAAACCGTTCCATATCATGATAGATGCATCTAACTATGCTTTGGGAGCCACGCTCACATAGATGGATGATAAGAAAAGTCCATATTATATCCAATACATGAGTTGAAGCATTGTGGGGGCACTATTAAATTACACCACCATGGAAAAAGAATTAATGGTAGTGATGTATGCACTAAAAAAGTTTAGACATTATGTGCTACATTATAAAGTATTTGTACATATGGACCACAATACAATTCGCTTTCTTATGAATAAGCTGAAGATAAGCCCTCATGTTATACGGTGGCTTGTGATCTTGCAAGAATTCAATATTACTATTTAGATTGAAAAGGGACCAAGAATGTGATCACTGACCATTTTTCTGACGTAAGATGGGATAACAAAGAGGAGGAGAGCCTACACTCTGATTAATTTCCAGATGAACTCCTCTTTATTGGAGCAATAAATGAACAAATGCCTAAAAAAGTAGTATGGTATAATGGCATCCTTACATATCTTCTCACTTAAAAGATGCTACAAGACTTGGACTTTAGGAAAAAACAACAATTTCTTCATCAGGTCAAATACTTCATGGAAATTAATGGACACCTTTACAAGGTGTGCGCTGATGGCCTGATTTGTTGGTGTGTCCCTAACGAAGATCAATTACGCGTTCTCCAGGATGCTCATGAAGGACCTTGCAGAAGACACTATGTAGGGAGATGCATGACTATAAAAATCCTAATGGTATGATAGTATTGGCCCATAATCTTTAGGGATGCCCACCAGTTTGTCAAGTTTTATGAACATTGTCAACATGACGGGGGGATAACCGCTTTGACGGAAGATCCTCAACAATGGATTCAACCACTAGAACCTTTCGACATATGGGGCGTTGACTTCATGGGTCCCATCACACCCATGTGTAATGGGAAAGCATATATTATAGTAGCAATTAACTATTGCACAAAATGGGTTGAAGCAACAGCCATTACAGACTACACATCATCCACTACTACTAGATTTATGCAACAACATATCATCAATAGGTTTGGGGTGCCGCATTCACTAATTTCTAATAATGGGACTCATTTCATAGGTTCCACATTTAGAAAATTAATGCAAGGCTTGGGGGTAGTACATAAATTAACTACACCTTACCACCCCCAAGCTAATGGTCAAGCAGAGGTAACCAATCGGGAGATTACTAAAATATTAATGCGAACTATTAGCAAATATAGGAAGGATTGGAGTGCTCTTTGGGCTTATCGATCAACTTGAAAACTTCCTATTGTATATTCTCCCTATGAGTTAGTGTATGGAAAACTTCCAATACTCCTAATTCAATCTAATCTCCATACACTCTCAATGGCTTGTGATCTAAACCTTGACCTAAGTTGAGCACAGAAGAATAGAGTGATCAATCTAAACGTGCTAGAAGAAAATGGTCCTCTCTTTGAATGAGGTGAACAAAGAATTTAGCAAGCGATGCCATGACCTTAGAATTAGTAAAGTAAGGCTTCAACAAGGAGATAAGGTCCTCTACTGGAACCCCACACATGTACCTCAAAAGGAAAAATTTCAAACATTATGGGAGGGACCTTATATAATTGATTAGACCCTTTCCTCTGGGGCCATGATAATTTACAAACCTGATAGGCCAAATAAAAAGTAGTTGGTCAATATCTAATAAGTCAAGCCTTTCCTAGAACCAAAATTGACTAGTGTAAATACTACCTCATCTAATGGACAACTGCGTTTTATTTTTTGGATCTCCTCCTTCCAACTTAGTCATGGGGGAGATGGCCATCCATGCTAACCATTATCATGGCCTCTTAGTTTTTTCTACCCTTTTTGTTTTTCACATTTTTGATTTTATAAAGTTTTTATTTTCAATTTTTTTAATTTTATACCATTTTTAGTACATTTAAATTTTCTTGATTATTTTACACTTTCTTATATATTTTACTTTATTTTGTCCCTTATGTTTCTTTTGATTAAGTGTGATATTTCCTCATTTATGCTAATAAATCTGCTTTATTATTATAGGACACAATGCTGCTGTTACTGTTTACCAATGATGGTTTGTGCTTAATGTGTGATTGTTGGTGTCTGGTTTCTATTTTTGAATTTGGTGTCTGATGACTTTGACATGGTTTATTTTTCATGGGACAAGAAGTGAGTCCATGTCATCCATCCATCCAAAGAACTCTATGGTTTTCCTTGTTCTGGAAATTTGAGATCCCTTTTTTATTAAAGAAACTTTTAATCAATCGGTGACCTTGGTAGTTTCGGAATTAGGAAGGATCCAAAGGTTTGTAAAGGGTGTGACTTGAAGGGGACTCAATACTCTTTGTACTCTTCTTCTTGCTTGAGTGCTTGAGTGTTTTGCATGGACTTCTTACTGTTCCATACCACCTAATGATAGGAAGCCAAATAACATCGTTACATGGTATGGTTCCTATCATTCAAAAAAAAAGACGATGGGAATTCAAAGCACACCCCTTGGTCAAATAAAAGGGCTACAAGCACTGGCTATGGGACTTTAAAGACATACACCTATGCCTAAAGGTCCCCTCTAACTAAGGCCTTCTCTCTCTCTCTCACTTCCTACCTCTCTCTCTTCTTCTGGAACGGTGGTTGTCTTGTGGGGGTACTCTTGTGTCTTGAGTGTATGGATCAGTCTTAGAGTGGAGATGTGAAGTCACTAAAAGCAGATGGTTTTAGTCTAGACTAAGGATGGAGCTTCTTAGGTCATTTTAACCACAAATCCACAAGGGACTTCTTATGACCTCAATTTGGAACTCCATTCCACCTTCTCTATCATCCATCCATGCTACCATAACTCACCTCACTATCAAGGTTTATGTTATGCTCTATATTTTAGTTTGACATATTGGGATTCTTGAATGGATTCTTTTGGGTTGGTCCTTAACTTGTCATGATCATTAAATCGACTCCCCTAAGGATTAGTAACTTTAATCATACATAAATATCAACTTATTCTAAGTTAACCCTTCCAACAACCTCCAGAATGATTTATCAATGATAAGGTGTAAATAGAAATAATAATTAAGTTGATTAAATCAACCATAATCATAGCTTAGCCAAGTGTAACCACCCTCAAGAGTTAAAATATCCCAATTTTTTTAAGGTTACATAATGATTGTTAATCCATGGTTCTATTGTGATTACATATGGCACCTAAACAAAAGCACTTGCAGGAAGGAGAATCCTTGCAACCATGGGAGAAATGACCAAGAGTTGGAAGGGGCTAGTAGGAACAAGGCCAAGAACAACAAGAGGTGACCCATGCAATAGGACCTCTTCGGGAGGAACCCGAAGTGGAATTGTTTGACAGATTCTAGAAGAAGAAGTGCCTACTAAACATCAGGCTTGGACCTATGCCTATGCTTGAGGTCACTCTGACTCAAGCCTGCCTAGACATCATTAAGTCCTGAGAGCTCCAAATATCAGTTCTTTAAGAAATAATCTTCAGGCCATTTTTGGAGAAAGCTCCAAAAGGTGTTAGAACACAATTGCAAACCTCTCCCATGTGGCCAATCATCATGACTAGTGGGGAGTGGTACATGGGAGAGACTTATCTTTTCTAGAATAATTGAAGGCCAGGGTTCATTGTGAAGATCAAGGACGTTCAAGTGTCCTATTTGGTAGAGGCCATCGCATAGGCACTGGGGTTGCTCGACATCGGAATAGAGTTGGCAAAAATATTAATAAACAGTGACCCTAAGGTAAAAAGGGAGTGGACCTAGTAATGTTACGGGGTGGATCATAAGGATTATGGTGCACTCACATTGGTGGAGTAATCTTGGACCTTGTGTACTAGTTTAGGGAATTTCAAGCACACATTACTTGAGCACTACTAGATACGCTACTAGGTTGCCAAGTAGTTACACTTAAATGCTCGTGATTAAGTCATACTTATTCCATGTTAGCAACTGGAAGTGTAACTGATAATAAAGGAAATATTAACTAGATAGACAACAATAAATAATCAACAATTAAAGTAAATAAAAGCTAAGTAAATAAGAATGAAAGTGAGAGTAATTAATTGCTAAGTAGACTATGTTCTAATCTAGCCTAACACAAGTAACTGTTCCCACTTCTTGGACATATCCTAAACTTCGTGCAAACACTTCTAGGTTGTCAAATGCTAATCATTTTTGAGCTACCAAGTGGCACATGTATGCTCGAAGGGGTCGTGCTTGTGTAATTTAATCGATTTGCTTAATTGATCAAAATGAATTTTTGTGCTAATAACATGAATGTAAAGTGCATAAAATAAAATAAATAAAAATAAATGCATAAGAAAGGAAATCTCAAGTGCTAGAAGGAAGAATCAAAGATCTTGTCTTTATTAACAACACAATGGCGTGCTTAGGTACATCAATACTTGAATAAAGATCCATTCACACTTAGACCTCTTACTATGGGCACTTGGAAAATATTCTAACTTTCAAATGGACAAACTACAAGAGTTTCTCTACTTGACTACTAAAAAGCATGCTCCCAATTGTGCACATGGGTGCTATATTTATAGACCTAGGAGTAACCCAGGAATAACCTCTCTAATAATTAGAATAACTGCTCTAATAATAGCTACTCTAACCACTCTAATAATTAGAGTAACTGCTCTAATAATTAGAGTAACTACTCTCATCAAATGACCAACTTCAAATAGTCCATGGTAGAAGCGAAAACATATTCAATGAAAAAAAAACTTAAATCAAATGTGCCAAGAAAATAAGACATTTATCGCACAAAATAATTGCTTGTGAAATGTTGATGCTTAAAGAGATCAAATATAGGAATTCATTCATCAATAGCAGGAGTAGCGTGCTAGAGTCAACACTAAATTAAGAAAATTGGCCATAGAGAATTGAAACTTATCAATGGAGGAGGTGCGCACCTTGCAACAAAAGTTTGTCATCGAAATTTTTGCCTAGAAGAACAAAGCTCTTAAATTTGAAAGAGTGAAAAATCACTATAGGGACCAAGTTGGCTTGCAAAAATAAATTAATGAAAAATAAATCTAGATGATAAAGGCTAAAGTTAATGAAGCCCTCCAGTAACTCCAGGAAGGAAGAGAGATGTGGCAACTCATCCTTGATGGGATTGATGCCTACAACAAAGTGGAGATTCACTTAAAGGAGTTGCAGTTTGAAGAAATGATAGAATATATGGAGTTGGCCAATCTTTGTTATGCAAACCTAACGGTTGTGATTAGAATTGGAGAAGCACATGGCTAGCTCATATTTTCTATACGAGGCCAAGTTCAAACATCACAAAAGCTTGAGATTGCTGACGCTAAACTTGAAGTCCTTAAAGGGTGATTCACAAATCAACGATCTATCGTCGAGGACCTAGCCAAATGGATGAATGACTACCATGAGTTGAAGAACACAATGCAAGCATTTGACATTGAATGAAAAGAGTTTGTTGCCTGGTTTATCAACATCAAGGAGTTGTTTCTAGTGATCCCATGTTCTTGGGATGTGCTCGTTCCAACCCACATTGGGGAAGTTGGATGGATGATGCATGATCCTAGGAGTAAGGAGGAAAAAATGAAAGCACTGCTGGATGCTTTCTATTTTCCACCTAAAATAGCAGCGGTAGTAGGACAACCACAACCTCAACCATCACCAATGTGCAAAGTTGGTGAGGGTCCCTTGGAGCCTCAAGAACCACCACTGCCTTAGACTGTTTGATCTTCTCCAACAAGCTTCAAATCATCAAGGAACATGTTGTCAAAATTTTTGATGAGTTATGTCATGGTGTTCAATTTTTGTGTCCTAAACACCACCATTTTTTGTAATGTGTTGATCTGTACACCTAGGCACTCCATTTTTTTGTCAAGTCAATCAAGTTTGTTTTGTTGAAAGAAACGTTAATTAATAATCCCATACCTTTCCAATTTTGTAAAAGAACTCAAGGATGAGTTTTCATTTAGTCATGGGGGTATGATGAGTCGTCATTAGTTGGCTGCATTGATGAGGCCTTGTCGATGGATTTTGACTTGCGTCAATGATGCCTCATTGACAAAGTGTTTGTCCTTTGCCTATAAATATGTGCCTATCCGCTGCATTTATGGGGAGTCTAGATTTCAATTGTAGCAAAGTTCCTGCATTTTTTCTATTTCAAAGTTAGAATTTTTTTCCTTAATTTCCTGCAGTAGGAGTCATTGAGTGTACAAATCTTTATTTGAGCATTGTTATACTTGAGCATGATAGTGAGTGCGACAATAAAGATAAGCTTTTTAATAAACCTTGCAATACTTTGGATAGATTAACTCTTCTATTTATGCATTCAATGTTTTCAATTATTTGTTAATTATTCTCAATTATTTTCTAGTAACTAAATTAATGAGGTTATTAAGTTAGATAGATTAAATACATAAGTATGATCGCTTCTAGCATAACACGTATTCACTTGGCAATCCCAGCAACGTTATTGCTTGGGATGCCTAATAGCGTAATGTTTGGTTGCTTAGTAGTGGATACGTGGGTTCAGGATGTGTACAGAAAGTGGGAATGGATACTTATGTTATGATTAGCTTAATAATAGTTAGTTAATTAATTTAGATTAGTTAATCAAATTCCTTTTACCTACATTTTGAGCACCCAAAACATAAAACATAAAATGATAAAAATTGGATGCCTTAGTTACACTTAACCATATCAATGTGCATCATAAGTGTAATTGGAAGGACAATGATGGACCTTAAGGCTAGATTCACTTCCTAAAGGGCTAGTGCATTGGAAATGATAAAGTTCATGGAATTTGACTGGGTCGTGCTTGAACGCTTTGTGATTCATATGGTTGGGTGTAGAGGTACGTCACCGCTCATCATATATAAAGCTTATACCTAGGTGAGAGCAAAGGGAAATGATATTCCCTATTCTTAGATATATGAGTAAGGTGGATCTTATCCTATTATTCAAATCTCAACAATGAGGTGTTAGCCTGGTGCAAAAACTCTTGATTTAGAAACTCCATGTCATGGGTTTGATTTTAAAAGGTAATTTTAAGTTTTAAAGTTCTAATTAGACTATATAAATTGGGGTATACCTATATTATAATTATTTTAGGGTTCCAACAACACTTATATTGTCTAGATCTCCTCTACATCCATGGCTAGATTATTTGTTTTGTTTTTGATTGAAGTAACTAGTAATCTTCTTTAACCTTCCAAACAAGAACTTAAAGTTACCCTTCAACAACTAAATAAGCCTTAATCCATGTATATGGAGGCACTTATGGTGTATTGATTTGTAATAAAAAAAACTAACTCAATGATAAGGCTTACAAGTGAGTATTAATAACCTTTCTAATAAGGTTCCAAGAAACACATTTGGATGAGGGTGAAANGGCACTTATGGTGTATTGATTTGTAATAAAAAAAACTAACTCAATGATAAGGCTTACAAGTGAGTATTAATAACCTTTCTAATAAGGTTCCAAGAAACACATTTGGATGAGGGTGAAAATAGTGCAACATTTATTTTTTCCATGTCTTTTTTGATCTTCCTTTCAATGGATTTTCTATAATAGTGATTAATAAGAGTGGTTACTCTAGCAGTTACTCTAGTAGTTATTCTAATTATTAGAGTGGTTACTCTAGCGATTACTCTAGCAGTTATTCTAATTATTAGAGAAGTTACTCTAGTAGTTACTCTAATTATTAGAGTGGTTACTCTAGTGGTTACTCTAATTATTAGAGTGGTTACTCTAGCAGTTACTTTAGCAGTTATTCTAATTATTAGGGTGGTTACTCTAATTATTAGAGTAGTTGCTCCCAAGCCTATAAATATAGTGCCCAGGCACACAATTGGGAGGAAGTATTTTTAGTAGTCTCTTGAAATGTACAAGGCCTGGAACCTGCCTCCATTGAGAAAGGCTATTTTGGATTCAGGTTTCGGTGTCAACTTGATTTTTCAAGAAATATACCTAGCCTAGAACCTGCCTCCATTGAGAAAGAGCAACATCCATCTAGAGTTGGTCAACTAGTCCATCACTGTCCCATTGGGACTAGTGGAAGACATTGTTACCACTATTTGTAGATGGTTGTACCAAGTTGACTTCCTAGTGATTTAGGTAAACAATGGCAAGGGGGACTTCTCAATCATAATGGGAAGAGCATGGCTAAGCACCATTGACACATGCCTAGGAATTCATGATCTTTCCCTAGAAATATCAAAAGAAAATACATTCAAAAAGATTGAGAAGAAGAAAGTTCTGTGCATTGCATATGGTGACATAGGGTGTAATTGCATGCAAAGGTCATGGTTTGTGCAAAGTTTAGCATTGCCTGCATGCAATTAGTGTGCACAAGTGATTGACATACAAAGATTCCTGTATGTAGTAGCCACACAATAGGAAGACACCAAGTGGTTGATAACTAATAAAGAAAGCAGTTCACTCATATGCATGGAACTAACTAAGGGTTTGACTTGTGATCACATCGATAGCATAGACACATTAGAGCAAGTCCACTGCCAACTGCCAAGTATTAACTTTGAAAATATTAACTGGGGAAAGTTGGAAATCCCTAAGAAATTTAAGCAGGAGCCCCTCGAGCTAAAACCATTGCCCACCGGTATGGAATACATGTTCCTTAAAAATGGAAAATTGGTAATTATCAACGCTAACCTTGCTCCTCAACAGAAATAAAAACTACTGAAGGTAATAAATAAATGGTTGGAAGCCTTTGCTTGGTCATATCATGAATTAACTGGAATAGATCTTAGGATATGCCAACATAGAATTTACACTGACCACTCCATGAACCCTCAAAGACAATCGTAGAGGCAATTGAACCCTAAGCTAAAGCAAGTAGTTAAGGAAGAAATTGAACAGCTTCTCAAGGCTGAGTTCATATACCCCATTGTTGATAGTGAATGGGTTAGCCCCTTAGTTATTGTGCCTAAAAAGGGAGGCAAATGGAGGGTGTGCATAGATTTCAGGCTACTAAATATGGCAACATTCAAAGATCACTTTCCATTGCCATTTGTCAACCAAGTCTTAGACACCATTATAGGGAATCACTATTATAGTTTCTAGATGGATATAATAGATATAACCAAATACAAATAGACCTAGAAGACCAAGCCAAGACTACGTTCACCAATTCTTGGAGAATGTTTGCATACAAACAGATACCATTTGGCTTGTGCAATGCCCCTACAACATTTCAACGAGTAGTTCTAAGCATATTCCTATAGCAGATAGTGAATGGCATAGAGGTCTTTATAGACGACTTCTCCACTTATGGAGCAAACTTTGATCAAGCCTTGGACCAGTTGGAGCAAGTGTTAAAAAGATGTGTAGAAACCAATTTGAGGCTCAATTGGTAGAAAAGCTATTTGATGGTCCAAAAAGGTGTAGTGCTAGGGCACAAAATCTTACACATAGGGATAGAGGTAGATCCCAAGAAAATCAAAATTATCCAAGGAATTACCCATCAATTGAAAACTATCAAAGATATTCAATCATTCCTTGGACATATTGGCTACTATAGGAGATTTATTAAGAACTTTTCAAAGGTTGCCAGACCATTGGTAGAATTAATGAAAAAGGACATACCTTTCGAGTGGACTAGGGAATGTGAATTAGCTTTCCAAACTTTGAAACAAAAGCTAGTAGAAACACCCATTCTACAAGCTCTTGATTGGTCCAAACCATTCCATATCATGATTGATGTGTCCAACTATGCTTTAAGAGTTGTACTTACATAGTTAGATGAATAGAAGCATCCTTATTACATCCACTGTGCAAGTAGAAGTATCTCTGGTGTACAACTTAACTACACTACCACAGAGAAAGAATTAATGGCTGTAGTGTTTGCACTAGAAGAGTTTAGACACTATGTATTGGGATATAAAGTATATATACATACAGATCATAGTGCAATATGGTTCCTCATGAATAAGCCAATGGTAAGCCCTTGTATCATATGATGGCTTGTAATTTTACAAGAGTTTGATTTAACAATGATTGATTGTAAGGGCACTGAGAATGTAGTTGTTGATCATTTATCTCGGTTGCAATGGGACAACAAAGAGGATGAGTAACCAATTTCTAATCATTTGCCTGATGAATTCCTCTTTGCTGGTGTAGTGAATAATCAATCACCCATGGAGACAAACTAGTATAGTAGCATTCTTACCTATCTCCTCACCAAACAAACACCACAAGAGTTAAACCTTAAGAAGAAACAACAGTTTCTTCATCAAGCCAAGTACTTTATGGAGATAAATGGGCAACTTTACAAAGTGTGTCTTGATGGCTTGGTTTGATGGTGTGTTCTTGATATAGATCAACTATGAGTTCTTCAAGATGCTCATAAGGGTCCTTGTGGGGCCCATTACGCTAGAAGATGAACAACCATCAAGATCCTACTTGCAGGATATTATTGGCCTACATTATTTCAGGATGCCCATCGTTTTGTCCAATCTTGTGAGCATTGTCAATGTGATGGGGGAATGACTACTAGAATGGAGGGTCCACAACAATAGATCTAATCATTAGAACCCTTTCACATTTGGGGAATTGATTTTATGGGGCTAATTACATCAATGTCCAATGGAAAAGCTTATATTATTGTTTCCATTGATTACCTAAAAAATGGGTCGAAGTAGCTGCTATTAAAGATTGTACATCATCTACAACTGCACGATTTATTCAACAACAAATCATAAACAAGTTTGGTGTGCCACGTGCACTTATTTTAGATAATGGCACACACTTTATAGGTGCAACTTTTCAGAAATTAATGTAACGTTTAAGGGTTGAGCATAAATTGAGTATACCATACCACCCCCAAGTGAACGGTAAAGCAAAAGTCACCAACAGGGAGATTACAAAGATATTGATAAGAACCATTAGCAAGTTTAGGCAAGACTGGAGCACTAAACTGAACGATGCTCTTTGGGCATACCGCTCCACATAGAAACTCCTTACAGGCTACTCTCTCTATGAGTTAGTGTATGGTAAATTACCAACACTTCCCATTCAAACTGTGCTCCGTACACTATCCATAACATGTGACCTCAACCTTGACTTTGATCTAGCATAGAAACAACAGTTAGTAACCCTTAACTTGCTAGATGAAAACCAATTAGCTGCTCTGTCATCTAATGAATTGCACAAGGCCTTCAATAAAAAATGTCATGACCTAAGAATTAGGAAAGTTAAATAAATCTAGGAGATAAGGTTCTCTACTGGAATCCCACACATGTGCCACAATGTACAAAATTTCAAACACTATGAAAAGGACCTTATATTATTTATGCAAATTTTTCTTCAAGGGCCATGATAATATACAAACGTGAGAGCCTAGATAAGAAAATTTTGGTCAACATGCAATAAACCAAACCTTTCTAGAAGCTTAGGATAACTAGTACACATGCTACCTCTCTTGATGAACAACCTTGCTCACTATTTCAGATCTCCTCCTTCCAACTTAGTCATGGGGGAGATGGCCACCTATGCTAACCATTCTAGGCCCTCAATTCTTTTTGATTTTTTTTTACACATTCTTTCAACTCTTCTTATTTTTGTTCTCCACCATTGTTCATGTTTTTATTGTTTCTTTGTTTGCTTGATTTACTTTTATTCATCATCTAATAAGTGCTCATGATGGTGGATTGAATTATATCATATTGATTGCTAATGTTTGATTTTTACCTCTGAATTATGATGCTGATATTAAGGTATGGTTCTTTTGGTAAAATAGGCAATGAGTCCATGCCGTCCACTTATCCATACAACTCTATGGTTTCCTTTGGCTTGGAGCTGTACAGTCCCCTTTTTCTAAGTAAACTTGTTAATGAATTGGTGGCTAGGTATTTTTCAAACCAAGGAAAGTCTCAAAGGATGAAAAGGGTGTGACTTCAAGGGGATTTGATGCATTCGTGTTGGCCATTCTCTTGGGTGCTTGGATGCTTTTTCTTGGGTTTTCCACCATTTTGACATTGTTCAAATATCAGGAAACTAAGTGAATAAAAATAAGTCTTTGCATGGTGTGGTTCTCACACATAAACATCAAAAAAAAAAAAGAGAAAAAAGAGAAAAAGGTGAGATTTCAAAGCACACCCCTTAGACATAATAAAGCAATATGGGCTACAAGCACTAGTTATGACACTGGAAAGACATGTTACCCATGCTTGAAGGTTCCCTCTAACTAAGGCCCTTTCTCGCTTCCTGCTTCTCCATCTCACTCTCCTTGGGATGGTGGTCATTCTTTGTGGAAGTATTTTTGTTGCCTCAAGAGGATGGATTGACCAAGTATATTGATGTGAGGTCACTAAATGTGGTTGGTTTGAGTCTGGATTTGGGATGAGTTCTACTCAGTTATCTTAACCATGAAATACACAAGGGGATTTACACAACCTTGTTCTTGGGATTCCATTCCATTATCTCCTCTCCATCTTTCTTCCCATTTTCCATGTCATTACTGGTTTTATCATTAGTCTATTCTGTGTTGATGCATTTTTTTTCTTTGGTGAATCCTTGTGGGTAAGTTTTTAACTCTTTCTTCCAAATGACATTCCTAGAGCCAATAGACTCTTTGGTTTGTGGGTTTGTTAGGGCATAAAGGGCATGAGCTTGCTTTGGGGAGGACCCACTAGCATTTCATTTTGGTGCAATTGTTAACTTCTTTTCCTTAAAAAATTCCTGCAATTAATCATTTCTTATTTCATCCCCATTCATGACATCCATATTGACGTTGCCTTTGATATTTTTCATCTTTCTTGTTCTTAATGTTTTTTCCATCTTATAGCTACTAGAGGTTCATTCTTAGTTGTGGGGGCCCTGGCATAAAGTTTTCAATTTTTTCCATTTTACTAATTGTCTAACCCCTACACCTTGGATAGTTTCCAGTGATAAATCTCCGAACCAGTTTCTACCATAAGCACAACTTAGCCAATGCATTTCATATCGAGGCAAGGTATCAACTACATTGTGGATTATCTATCCTTGTTCATTTGTGACTATGTTGTGTGTGCAAATGACGATCATACAAATAATGGACTGGGCTTGGAGGAAGCACTTATGATGGACCAAAACTGGAGCATTTATGAAAGGAGAAAGTTTGATGGCATGGCTATGGATAAACAACGAAAGGTGCAATCTCAGCATTGGTAGCAACATGCTCCATCTTCTTTCTCTCTCTCTTTTTCTTTTCAAGCTACCAAATAAAGGCTTGGATGTCATTTATGTATGAGTGTTCACCACAATGGTCATGAACACTAATGTTGTAATATGCTTATTGATCCATTCATTGGGCACGTTGAGTTTTTCATCCCATTCTACTGTTAGTTGTCAATTAGTCAATAATCCCATACCTTTCCAACATTTTGTAAGCAACTTGAGGATGAGTTTTCATTTAGTCATAGGGGTATGATGAGAGTGGTTACTCTAGTAGTTATTCTAATTGTTAGAGTGGTTACTCTAGCGGTTACTCTAGCATTTATTCTAATTATTAGAGTGGTTACTATAGTAGTTATTCTAATTATTAGAGTGGTTATTTTAGTGGTTACTTTAGCAGTTATTCTAATTATTAGAGCGGTTACTCTAATTATTAGAGTAGTTGCTCCCAAGCCTATAAATACAGTGCCTAGGCACACAATTGGGAGGAAGTCTTTTTAGCAGTCAAGTAGCGAAACTCTTATAGTCTATTTGAAAGTTAAAGTATTCTCCAAGTGCCCACAGTAAGAGGTCTAAGTGTGGACAGATCTTTATTCAAGCATTATGTACCTGAGCACATCTTGTGTACGAAAATAAAGATGAGCACTTTGATTCATCCTTGCAGCACTTGAGATTTGTTTTCTTACACATTTCTCTTATTTTATTTTCTTATGCATTTATTTTATTTTATGCACTTTACATTTTTGTTATTATCACAACAATTATATGCCTCAAGCTTACTTAACCATACAATTGTGACATACAGGTAAGCTTGGGAAGACAACGATCAATCAACCCATCCTTGTTTCACAAGGGCACATAAGCACTTAGTCCTTGGAATTTGACCGGATCGTGCATGAAACGCCCGTATTCATATGGTTGAGTGTAGGGGTACCTCGCCACTCATCAGTGATGTAGCAACCTTTTTTTATAGGCTTATTGTCAAATCCTCTTTGAACATATCCAAATCATCTAAGTTGTTGTTCTTATAACTTATCTGAAATAGAAGCCACTCCAAGTCTTCCTCTAATATTTGTATTATACAATTTATCTATTTTAATAACATTCAACATGATATAAGATATCGCATCCGCCACACGATATTGGATCTTGCCTTATCTTCTATAAATAAGAGGCAGTCCTTGGTTCAAGATACTTAGACTTAGATCCTTAGCCAAATTCTTGTAATTTTGTTATTCGAGAGTTAGAATTATTTCTATGTTCCCGCAATAGGAGTCATAGAGTGAACGGATCTTTATTTGAGCAATTTGTACCTGAGCACAATTTTTTGTACAGCAATAAAGATGAACTTTGTGATAAACCTTGTAGCATACAGATTAAGCTAATTAGTAATTAATGATTGTTTAATGCTTTCCTAGTTAATTAATATCTTTCTCAACCTTTAATCCCCTTAGTTAAATACACTTAGTCCGATCACTTCAAGCATGCGTGTAGCACTTGGTAACCCAGTAACGATTAGTGTTTGGTAATCCCAGCAGCGTTACACTAGTTCAAGATGTGTAAGGCAAGTTGGAAAGGATACTAGTGTTAGGAACATTTAGAACTTAGTTAATGAATACTTCATATAAGTTAGTCACATAGTTCTTTCTCCCTTTCCTTTATTAGTAGAAGACATAAAAAGACAAAAAGCTATAAAAATCATATAACTCAAGCTTACTTAACCATACAATCGTGATAATACAAGTAAGTTTGGGAAGACAACAATTGATTAACCCCGAGTATTCAATTAAGGCATGTAAGCACTTAGTCCTTGGAGTATGATCAGATCGTGTGTGAAACGCTCGTATTCGTATGGTTGAGTGTAGGGGTACCTCGACCACTCATCATTGGCACCATTGCTGGGGACTTAGTTGTTTGTGCATTGCGTAGAACATAGGAAATAATTCATATCATTGGAACATTAGAAGGGACCCTTAGGGTTAATCAAAGAAAGACAAGACAATAGTACATTGCACACCGAACAAGACAAAATATCTTCTTCTTCGCATAAGAGCACTTCACTGCCTAGAACTAACACAAGAGGCAGTCGGCAGTGTAATACACATAACTAGGATCCACCAGTTCCTCAACAGTTTTGGGTGGTATATACTCATCCTGATGAATATGTACCCGATATCACCTTTATTCTCCACCAAGATGAACAACTGCATTTGAGAGACTTGAAGGGTAACATAGTGTTGCCTCCAGACTGATCAGTCCCCAACATGCTCTTTCGTGCTCTCACATGAATAGGTATGCTGCTTTTATATGCAGAATACGTTGCATGCAATCATGACATACGGGACTATCATCCCACAAAAGCACAACATCAAAGGGACTTTCGATAGGAGAGATACCATATATCCTTGAAGGGTAAATGGCCCCATGACGGCCTGCACATTTTGAGCGAAATTGAGGATGGTGAACCTATTTCAACAGGTTCCCCACAAAACGATGTTCCTCCTCCTGACATCAGTCAAGAGGTGGTGTATCAGAACCTCCACTCCACTATTCACAACCCTGGTTCTGATAACCACAAACATGAAGTGTTCAACAAGGGAACACAAACACATGATAAGGGTAGATGTTCTGATTTTGATCACAATCGAGGTCGAGACCATCGAAGAGAAGGTAGAAAGTACCGTCATGACAATGGTTCTCCTTCTTCTTAACCTTCATCATCACCCTCACCCTCTCCTTCAGTGTCCAGACGTAGTCATAGGGAAACCAATCATGAGGATAAAGGAAAACGAAGTGAAAAATAGCGATGAGACAGTCGAAAACAAGGACGAGGGTACTCTAAGGAATCAAGGCATAGAAGAAGGGAGAGTAGGGAACTGCATAGACACCATAGATGCTATGAACGAGATGATCATGAAGAACCCCTACTTGCAACTAGAAGCATACTAGATATAATGGAGACCGTAAGAGTTCCAATAAGGCACCAAAAGGATAGTAGGATTAAGAGGTTAGACATGAACAACATCCCACGATTTGAAGGGAGATACAACGATGATCCTCAAAATTACTTACAAGCATTCCATGATGCATGTGCCTTGCAAAACATAGAAAACAAATAGCAAAAACTAAAGTTGTTCCCAAGGACACTGGTGAAAGAAGCTGAAAGCTGGTACCGGTCCTTAGAACTGGAATCCATTCGAAGGTGGAGTACAATGTTAGAACTATTCAATGATAAGTACCAAACGTACTCCTAAGTGTCTAACCTGTGGAAGCAAATCCAAGGATGGAAGCAAGGAAATCATAAACCTTTGGATGCTGCCATGGGCCATTATTACGCACTGTTACATTGTTGCCCTGGCCATGGTTATTCGCAGCGAGATCAATTACACCATCTCATGGATGGACTTAGGCATGAAACAAGAAGAACCCTTGGGACATATGCCCAAGGAAGGGTATCAGAGCTGAGGTCTCATCAAATTCATAGGCTGCTAGAGCAAGTAGCCAAAGAAGAAGGTGAGCTACGAAAGAGAGAAAGTGCAGAAGAATACAACGGGGATCCTTTCCTCTAAAAAAGGGGAGTGAGATTTTGTGAGGAGGAAGAGGAGTCACCACTTGAAGAGATGGTGAATAGGAAAACTTTGCCTCTCCAAAAGTTAACAACAGAAGTATTGGAAAAGGTAGACCAAATTTGAAACTCTCTGGATAGTAGGTTTGAAATTGTTCTTAAAATTGTAGAGGAGTCTAGACAGCGAAGTAGTGACTGCAACAAAAAGAAAAAGAGAGAAGTGAACAATGCACATAACAAGGGTAAGGGTAAAATAGCTATCAAAAAAGAGGTTGTGGATTTAGACACAGATAATGATGGTGGATGCGAGATATGCCAATATGACCATCCTAAGGGATGTTGCCCAGTGATCTCACATCTACAAGAGTCTGGGGTGTATGCACTTAACCCACGATTAAATAAACAGTAAGCACCCTAATGGTTACCTTATCCCCAAGGTAACCCAAGGAAGTTCCACCAACCTTCAACATATTATCCAAGTGGAACTCCACCACAACCCATTGAGCAACATCAATAGTGGTAATATGCATAGTCATGGAGGATGCCACCACCATGAACACAATACCCATACCGGCAACCTAATCCGTATGGCTATTACGTGTAGCATTTGATCTCTCTACGTGACTTTGTTAGTCACGTTGCACCACAACATCACTACCAAGCTCATAAGTATTATAGAACTCCTTCTCCTAGGGAAGATAACCCACAAACATACCATCCTTCAAATCCATCCACGACTCTCACACCGATAGCTCCATTACCACCCTCTCTAGCAATGCAAGGGGAACTCCCTACACAATCGTAGCAACACAATGCCATAAGGGCTATGAATCCTCAACCCACTATTGGTTCTGACAACTGTATGAAGAAAAGACCTTTCTTCAGAGCCAACAGTCCAACCAAGCCCTTATGACCATAAGCGGTTGAACCTCTGAATGCCTCTCCATCAAATAAGGCTTAAGAGCTCCCTTCAAATCAAACACCGAGCTCAACACATATGGTTATGTTAACACATGTCGTTACTAACTGGATTAAGGTTGGCCACCTTCCTAGGAAATTCTCTGATCCTGGAAGCCCTCTAATCTACCTCCAAATCACTGGGAATGAGCCATGTAAAGCTCTTCTGGACTCAGGTTCTAGAGTCAACTTAATATCACAAGAAATGTACAAAGCCTGGAACCTGCCTCCATTAAGCAAGAGCAATATTCGCCTAGAGCTGGCCAACTAGTCTATCACTGTCCCCTTGGGACTGGTGGAGGACATTATCACCACTGTGTGTGGGTGGTCGTACCCAGCTGATTTCCTAGTGATACAAGTAAATAACGGTAAAGGGGACTTCCCAATAATAATGGGAAGAGCATGGCTAAGTACTATAGATGCATGCCTAGGAATCCACTATCTTTCCCTGGAAATATCTAAGGAGAACACTTTTGGAAAGATCGGGAAGAAGAAGGTGCCATGCATTGCATACAGTGATACAAGGTGCAATTGCTTGCAGAGATCATGGATTGTGCAAAGTTTAACATTACCTACATGCAACCAGTATGCGCAAGACATTAATATACAAAAGTACCTGTATGTAGCAGCCACACAACAAGAGAACACCCAGTGGCTGATAGCTGATCAAGAGAGCAACTCACCAATGTGCATGGAATTAACTGAGGGAATAACTTGTACTCAGTCTTTCGGATCTCCTCCTCCCAACTCAGTCATGGGGGAGACGACCACCTCTGCTAATCATTTGAGGCCCTCAGTTCCTTTTTAAGTTTTTGTTTTCCACATTTTTTTTAGAAATTTCTTTAATTTTTCTTGTTTTTATTTTACATCATCGTTTACACTTTCTCATTTCTTTGTGTGAATGTTTGTTTTTGTTTTGGTTTTTGCTTGTATTCTTGTTTGTTATTTTTGTTTTGTAGATTCGTCACCTAATAAGTGCTCATGATGGTGGTATAAACTATATTCTATTGATTGCTAATGTTTAGTTTTTACCTTTGAGTTATAATGTTGATACGAAGGTATGGCTCTTTTGATACAACAGGAAATGAGTCCACGTCGCCCATGCATCCATGATCTCTATGGTTTCTTTTGGATTAGAACTATACAATCTCCTTCTTTAATAATAAAACTATTAACAAATTGGTGACTGGGCATTTCTCAAACTAAGGAAGGACTCGAGGATTGAATAGGGTGTGACTTCAATGGGATTTGATTGATTTGTGTTGGCTATTCTCTTAGGTGTTTGGATGTCTTCTTCTTGAGTTTTCCTTACCATTCCGACGATGCTCCATTATTGGGAAGCTGAGCCAATAAAATAAGTTTTTGCATGATGTGGTTCTCATGCAAAAAAAAAAAAAAAAAATAGTGAGAATTCAAAGCACATCCCTTAGACATAATAATCATCTGGGCTACAAGCATTGGTTATGGAACTAAACAGACCTATTCCCTCTAACTAAGGCCCTTTTTCGCTTCCTACTTCTCCCTCTCTCGTTTCCTCGGAATGGTGTTGACTCTTTGGTGGAAGCATTCTTGTTACTTCAAGTGGATGGATTAGCCAAGTGTGTTAATGCGAAGTCACTGGATCTAGATTGTTTGAGGTTGGATTTGGAATGAGATCTACTCAATCACATTAACCATAAATACACAAGGGAGTGTACACCACCTTGTTCTTGGGACTCCATTCCATTCCCTTCTTCCCATCATTCTTTCCCCATTTTCCACCTCATTGTCAGTTGTATTAGTAGTTTATATTTTGGTTGATGCATTATTTTCTCTTTGGTGAATTCTTGTGGTTAAGTCTTTAACTCTTGCTCCCAAAAGACATTTTTGGAGTCTACGGACTCTTCAAATGTGGGGTAGTCAGGGCATAAAGGGCATGAGCCTACTTTGGGGAGGACCCACTAGCATTCCTATTTGGTGCATCAGTTAACTTCTTTCCCTTAAACATTTCTACAATCAACATTTGTTTTGTTCATTCCCATCTCTGACATCCATTTTATCAATGTTGTCATTGTTTCTTTTTCTCCATCTTTCTTATTCCTTGTCTTTCTCCATTCTATTGCTACTAGAGGATCGCTCTTAGTCATGGGGGCCCTGGTCCAATTTTTTCAATTTTTCTAACCCCTACACCTTGGGTAGTCACTAGTGTTCTATCTCTAGAATCCGTATTGGCCATATCACAACTCAACCAATGGACCTTACACTGAGGTAAGGTATTAACTACATGATGATTCACTTATCCTTGCTCATATGTGACTGTGTTGTGTGTGTAGATGGCAATCATTCAGCAATGGACTAGATTTGGAGTAGACACTCAGGATGGACTGGTGTTGAAATAGTTGTGCAAGGAACACGATTTATGGCGCAGCTATGGATGGACAATGGAAGGCACAATCCTGGCATTGGTAGCAACATGTCTTCTTCTTTTCTCTCTCTCTTTTTTCTTGTCTCTCAGCTGCCAAATAAGGCTAGATGTCAATTGTGTATAGTGTTCACTCTTGTAATTATGAACACTAATGTGCCATGTATTGTAATGATTGATCCATTGACACATCATCCCATTCACCATTAGTTGTCATTCAAGTCAATAACCCCATACCTTCCCAATATTTTGTAAGGAGCTCGAGGATGAGTTTTCATTCAATCATGGGGATATGATGAGTTGCGATACACGTATGTGATATCGCATTTGCCACATGATATCACATACGCGATATCATGTCTTGCCTCATCTTCTATAAATAAGAGGTGGCGTCCTTGGTTCAAGAAACTTAGACTTAGACCCTTAGCTAGATTCTTGCAGTTTTGTTATTCCAAAGTTAGAATTATTTCTGTGTGCCTGTAGTAGGAGTCATAGAGTGAATGGATCTTTATTTGAGCAATTTGTACCTGAGCACAATTTTGTGTACGGAAATAAAGATGAACTTTGTGATAAACCTTGCAGCATACAAATTAAGCTAATTAGTAATTAATGATTGTTTAATGCTTTCCTAGTTAATTAATACCTTTCTCAACCTTTAATCCCCTTAGTTAAATACACTTAGTACGACCGCTTCGAGCATGCGTGTAGCGCTTGGTAACCTAGTAACGATTAGCATTTGGTAATCCCAGCAGCGTGACACTAGTTCAGGATGTGTACGGCAAGTGGGAACGGATACTAGTGTTAGGAACATTTAGAACTTAGTTAATGAATACTTCATGTAAGTTAGTCACCTAGTTCTCTCTCCCTTTCCTTTATTAGTAGAAGACATAAAAAGACAAAAAGCTATAAAAATCATATACCTCAAGCTTACTTAACCATACAACCATGAAAATACAAGTAAGTTTGGGAAGACAACGACTGATTAACCCTGAGTGTTCCATGAAGGTGTGTAAGCACTTAGTCTTTGGAGTTCGACCGGATCGTGCGTGAAACGCTTGTATTCGTATGGTTGAGTGTAGGGGTACCTCAACCACTCATCAGTAGGGGTACTTCGCCACTCATCAGTGATGTAGCAACCTTTTTTTATAGGCTTATTGTCAAATCTTCTTTGAACATATCCAAATCATCTAAGTTGTCATTCTTGTAACTTATCTGAAATGGGAGCCACTCCAAGTCTTCCTCTAATATTTGTATTATGCAGTTTATCTATTCTAATAACATTCAACACCATATATGATAGTAGGCTTGATTCTTATCCTATAAAATTTTCCCTTTAGTTTTATTGGTATTCTATTATCACATAGAATACAACTGATGAGTGGTGAGATACCCCTACACTCAACCATACGAATACTAGCATAGCACGCGCGATCCGGTTGAACTCCGTAGACTAAGTGCCTACACGCCCCATGGAGCACTTAGGGTTAATCATTCGTTGTCTTCCCAGACTTACTTGTAGTTGTCACGGCGTATGGTTAAGTAAGTCCGAGGTATATGATTTTTATGGTTTTTATGTTTTATCTCCTTAGCTATTGAGGTGAAGGGTTGTGAAACTAATTACTAATTCTAACTCATGAACTAAGTCTAATTTAACCTAGCGTCAGCATCCGTTCCCACCAACCGTACACACCCTAAATCGATGCAACCGTGGCTACCAAACGCTAATCGTTGCTGGGATCACCACACATAACACACGTGCTCGAAGTGGTCGTACTAAGGCACTTAACTAGGAGGAAAGGGTTGAAAGAATCTAATCTAGCCTAAGTGCGATGAGCATCCATTCCTTGATTATCCGTACATATCCTTAAATGCTCGTAATCAAGTCGTACTCNTAAATAAAATCCTATTCCATGCACTGAAAGGTTTATCCAGGAAGTTCGTCTTTATTGCCGTACACAACTTGTGTTCAGGTACAATGTTGCTCGAATAAAGATCCGTTCACTTTAGGACTCCTACTGCGGGCACATGGAAAATATTCTATCTCTGGAGTGATCAATTTGCCAAAGTTTCCCTACTGTCTAGCCTAGGATGAGGAAACAAGGGAGAGCTGCCTCTTATTTATAGATATGACGGCGCATAGCGATGTCACGTACGTGATATCATAGGGGACGACGCGATATCACGACGGCCGCGATATCACGTAGATATCGCGTACGTGATATCACAGGGGACGACGCGATATCACGGCCCATGCGATATCGCGTCTCATCAACAACTAACCTATCTCCATTCTAACCATCCTACCTCAATTCTATTTCTTATATCTTTATTAAGTTCAGCATTTGATTGGAGGATTGATCCTAGGTAGCGAAATTGTTTACAGTAAGGAACTTTTTGGCCTTGAATTGTTACTTCTATTTCACCATTGTTTATGCTATTATTGAAATTGCATTCCATATATTTTATCTTAATTTTTCTAATTTTTAAACCTTTTGATTCTAGAGCATGTCTACACTTATCTATTTTAGAAGCAATAGTTTATCTAGTTGTATTTACCACCACAATATCATTTATGAAAAACATACGCTATGGGATTTCATTTTGTACTTCCTTTGTTAATTCATCCATAACAATGTCAAATAAGTATACGCTAAGTGTAGACTCTTGATATGGACCTACCATGATTAGAAAATCAAATATTGTTTCACAAGTTGTTCTAATTTTAGTGGTAGCTTCTTCATATATGTCTTGAATCATTAATATATTTCTCAAGGATGTTTTTCCTCTACAAGACCCACCAAATAATATCTCTAGGTGCTTTGCCATATGCTTTTTCTAAGTCAATGATCATATGTAAATTGTTTGTATGTTAAAAAGAAGCTTCATAAATGTAAATTTAACAAAAAAAGGCCAACCTTTATTAGCAAAATTTTTTAATCTACTAATATTTAGTACTCTAGTTATTCATTTTTATGATGTAGTAATCAAAATTATCAAAGCTTTGCTTGACTTTCATGGAATATTTTTCCTATTACTAAAAAAGATGAAGTTAGGCTTATTTTCCAAGGGGACCGTCATTTGGAATGATGGTAAGATACTTGTTTCTTGGGTCAAAGACTTGGGTTTGAGCTTGGGCTCAACCACTTGAAGATATTAGGCTTTTGCTCATCTACAAACCTTCTTGAGACCTCAGTTAGTAGGATGAGCACCGCAGCTTCGGCTAATGATGATCCTTTAGTAAAAGAAATGAAGTTACCCTTATTTTTCAAGTTGGTCTATACTACTCAAGCAAAATAAAAGTTAGCCTTATTAATTTTAACAAGAAGGATGGTTTTGCACTAATGATGATGCTTGGATGCTCCTTCTCCAAAACAAACTTATGCTAAGAAAACCCAAAAATGATAAAGAAAACCCAATTATTTAATAAGCAATCTCTATTAAAATAAACTTTAAAAACTTAATATACGTTTAATGAGTATTGGAATTACAATGTAATCGTATCATAGTTTCGGAAGATATCTCTCAACAAATTATTCCAGGTTGACTTCCTTTTAATGAAGGTGTTTTTAAAAGGGGTTTTGTTTTTTTTTTTGGGCTAATCATTTGCTCCGATTGAGAACTACTTAAGCAAACTAAAATTAATAGCTTCTTATACATAAGAGTTCAAACTAACAATGTAACTCAAGACGTTGATCGATTGGAACAATGAGTTGGAAGACACTACACAAAGCAAATTAACTCCAAAAGCCGGGTTTATTGAGTTGCAAGACTTCCAACCCAATGTATTAAATTTTGACAAATTATTGAGACGTTCGACAGATGGCAACCTTGCAAAAAGATCACGGAAATTATTGACAATTCACCGTGGTGGAGAGTGATGTCATCAAGAGATAAACTTTGCAGGTAAGATCCGCTAAATATTATTGATATTAAGAATATTCTTCGTGGCCATGTTTGCGCATTTTTACAAAAAGTTGTTACATTACATGCGGGATGTGGGCCCCTTAGCGTCGATATTTTCTCGCTGATTTGTACTTCGATTCTTGGCGTTCGAGAGGGACCAGTTTTCCATATTTTAACGGAAACAAAACCAAAACGAGCACGCATTTTGGCAGCAGAGAAACAAGCATCACTCCTCCTCAGTGGCAGCTCCAGGTTAACGATCCAGAATCTCGAGTTTGAAGTTGCAGAGCAAGTTCAGTGAAGAAAATGGCATCGCTAAGGGCAGCTACAAACGCCAGCGTATATCTTCCATCAGCATCATCTTCCTGCTCAGCGCTGCCTTGGCCCGTTGCCTCTAATTTTTCCTCTTCCGTCTGTTTCGCATTTCGTCGCAATTGCGTTGGAAAATCTCTGCGGAAGACCAATAATAGCAATGCCTGCCATTTTCAGAGCAGAGGCTGCTCTGCTGCTGTTGCTAGCAGGCGAAGTTTTGCCTGCAAGGCCATCGTCAGGCCCTCTGTTGACGCCAAAGAGGAGGGCGTTCCTGAGACTCTTGAATATCGAGTCTTCTTCCACGATCTATCCGGCCGAAAGGTACAATTTTTTCGACATTGTTAGAGAAGAATTTGAGCCTGTTATATCTGTTTTGCTAAGATCGCGGCGGAACCCTAGAAATGAGTGTGACGTAAAACACAGACATCATTAGATAATGAAACTGAATATGAAACGTTATATTTATTCTACGCGGAGATAAGTTTCAGCTCTTTTCCTTCCACAAAGCATGCATCTCTCTATTATCTACCGTATTTGAACTTGTGTCTTATGACATGGAAGTTACGTGCACCTCATTAATTGCAATTATGTTGCAATGGAGCCAAGCGCTTGAGAATGCTCAGAAATAATTGATGTCGAGCATTTTAAAAATTTGTATATCCTGGCTTTATACAGGGTGTATTTGGGTGACATCTTTTAGATAAGATGTCATAACATTTTAACATTTTCAGCAGATACTTTTCCTCATTGTTCTGTCATGTATTATCTCAGTTTCTATTGTCTATATCAGGTATCACCTTGGCATGACATTCCATTACGAGTAGGTGATGGAGTTTTCCATTTTATTGCCGAGATACCAAAAGAATCAAGTGCAAAAATGGAAGTTGCAACTGGAGAAGTCCACAATCCCATCAAACAGGACATAAAGAAGGGAAAACTTCGATATTACCCGTAAGTAGCAACATTCTTGTGTTATCAAAACAAATTCATGTGTTTCCTTAATAACATTTGTAGAATATATATACTTTCTAATATCGTTAGACACATTTGACCAATTTCCTTTGCATTTATTCCCCATAATTTTAAGTGTCTTTTTTCTTTTTTTCTTTTCTTCTGAAATGGTGCAAGTTTCCATTTTATTCTTTGTCTATTTGAAATCTTCTTAACCAGATAAGTGTTTTAAAAGTTACATCCAGGGTTGGATATACGTTTTATTTGAATATTTTGAAGCTTTAAACTTATCTAATTTTATGCCTGCAGTTTAGTATGAAACGTTTATTAGATTTTGCATCATTCTCTATTTCTCATCAATGTTTAACTTGTTTAGCTTTGGGAATTTCCATAACTATTGATCGGCAAATCATCCTAATAATTCATTGGGAATAATAATTACCGTTCTGTTAAAGCTTTTGATTCAGTGGTGATGTCTATTTATTTGTAAACTTGGAGATGAAACATAATGTGTTTTGACAATGATACATTCCTCTTTGGACTTAAAGTCCTCTTTGGATATTATTCATTCAATGAAAGAACTTCATCTACTAATTTTTTTGGAAATTTCCAGATACAATATTAATTGGAACTATGGATTGCTTCCACAAACATGGGAGGATCCATCCTTTGCAAATGCAGAGGTTGAAGGGGCATTAGGTGACAATGATCCAGGTATCATCATTGAATGAAAATCCTTAATGATTCTTTTGACGGATTCAAATATTTATGTGGATGATGCTGATGCATTTGAACAGTTGATGTTGTTGAGATTGGTGAAAGGAGAGCCAAACTTGGGGAAGTGTTAAAAGTTAAGCCTTTGGCTGCATTAGCAATGATTGATGAAGGTGAACTTGACTGGAAAATTGTAGCCATATCCATTGATGATTCAAAGGCTTCACTTGTCAATGATGTTGAAGATGTTGAGAAACATTTCCCAGTAAGTTTCCAAATTGTGGTTAGTTACATTGGATTCAATGAATTGATATTTGTTTATGGTCCCTTTTCTTTAATAGTTTTTTTTTTGCCTTTTATTTTAATTTAACAAACTCTCATATATTAAGGCATTTGACTTGCATCTTATAAGTCACAGGTTTGATCCCAATGGGTCACTCTTAAGTTGTGTTTCACTGGTCCCTGGGACACAGGGATGTTGGGATGAGTCTCCAAACATATTTGGGGATGGGATGGGTTTTTGGGAATGCTATCGGGATGCAACCGGGATATGATGAGGAATAGTTTTATGTAGGTTGGATTATGTTTTGAAGCACCAAAGATTAGAGATAAAATTATTGCAGATTGTGATTTGTGAGATATTTTCCAGGTTTTCACTGCAATTTTGATGAAGAAACATTTTCAAAGCATTTTGCAAGAAAGAAAATAGTCGGAAGTAGTGTATAAATTGTATTTTGAAGTATTGTATCATTCACCATGTCCCACCTCCATCCTGACATATTTTGGAATGGGTCCCCATCCCAGGATGTCTTGAACATGAAATTTTTCACAGAAACGCATCCTTGCGTGACACTGCTATTAAGATATATGGGCATTTGAAAACAAATGGCTGCGATTGAACTAGTCTAATAGATCCTTAGTGTTTCAGACATAATAAAAAAAGTTTAAATTTCATATAACACCAAGTATGCATTGGTAAAAGTTAAAAAAAGAAGATAACATTAAATAGTTAGGTTTTAAAGTTCCTTGACTTCCTTATATTTTATAGTGTCTATTGTTTACCAGATGATGATTGGCTACTTCACAATTAATGAGGAGACATGAATCTGTTTATGAATTACTTCTGCCAATTATTAAGTAAAATGAAAAAGTTACTGGACTGTAGCAACCTTACTGGAGAGTAGTATAATTGATTCACGTGAATTATGAAATAATAGATATTGCTGTTTAGTTTAATGAACGGGTTGAGAGATGCCTTGTCATGTACAGTTTAATAATGGTTGAACTCAAATGAGTAGCAAGTCTGTTTGTTGCATATCATCTGTGAATGTTGCATACGAATCAATATTTTCTTAAATGTATTATTTCCAGGTGTGCAGTATTGTTGTCAAGTCTTATGATTTTCTTTAGATATCCCGTCAGAGCATATATTTGAGTTGGCAATTTGAAAGTAGAAAATGTGCGCTCTAGATCTAGTTATTTGTTCTTTGCTTTAGATGTCAATATTTAATTGCAAATATTGCAGCCTGCTTGTCAAGTCTTGATGATTGCTGTCAAATGTCTCTCAGATTCACACTCTGATACATGATAGAAATTAGAAAATATATATCTTTAGTTGTTTGCCGTTGTTTCTGATGTCAGTTCTCTATGTTAATGTTTACCTAACTTCCAACTCACTGCAGGGCACCTTAACTGCAATTCGGAACTGGTTCAGAGATTACAAAATTCCAGATGGAAAGCCAGCTAATAAATTTGGACTTGAAAACAAACCAGCAAACAAGGTGTGTTATGTTTTTTCTGTCTGTAAGTTGATTTGCTATTTATTAAACTTACTGATGTTTGACTTAGGATGACATTTTTGAAAAATTAATCTACACTGAAAATTGAGCAAAACCATGATTTTATACTGTGCAAGCCATATCAATATAGACGAAGGTGATTTTTGCGACAGAATCAGTGAAAATGTTAACAAAGTAAATAACAAGGAATGTTTATGAATTAAATGTTGAAAGCACCGCAAGGTTAAATGAGCCTAGAAATAAGATCAAGTTGTGCAAGCAGCATTTCTGCCTGATTGATCCATGTTTGTTGTAGTACACAGTTGATACATATTGAGGATTTTATTATGTTATTAGCAGAGTATTAGAATAGGTTACCCCATGTAGTTGGGATAAAGGCACTATGATGGATATTAGCAATTCAGGAGATGGCATAATGTCGAATCCAGATCTGCTGAGCGGGTTAAGCAAATTACTATAGCTTGAGAGTGAATCACCAAATATCGCATTAGCCTAAAGCCAAAATGACTAAAAGTTTAATTATTACTTCAATGGCAGCAGAAGAGATCGCTTGATGTTGAATCAAACTGGTATAATGTTGGCATTTGACTGATGGAAATCTGTTTAATAAGGTTGCAAATCACAAATTTAAAAAATTATGCTTCAAGAGAAGCTTGTGCAACGTACAGGCATCGACTACATCGGTGTGCTTTTCAGGAAGGAAAAGATCCCTATGTTTTGATATTGTTCCTTATATTATATTTGGTTATTGTTTTGAAACATACCTTTTGTTATCTTAGTAGTATTGATTTTTAATTTTTAAGAATAAGGTTCTGTTTCACATCTTTCTTTCATTGCTATTATTCTTTGTTTCCTTGTTATATCCATACTTCTACATCTACACATCACTTACTACCATATTATACTTAATAAAAAATAACTATATACGAATTACAATTTTATGTTTTAGAATATTTATTTTTCTGAATATCATGGTTTTGTAATTCAGGCGTACGCACTCAAAGTGATTGAGGAAACCAACAAATCTTGGGTGAAATTGGTTACAAGGTCTATTTCTGCTGGCAAGTTATCCTTAGCGTAGAGGAGATATGTCACCACTTACTATATTTATTTGGGACAATCTTTCCACTTTTTCTTTGCGTTGTCTCTTTTTTGTCTAAATATCTCATGTTTTTGTGATGAGTAGAAGGTATTTATTTAATTCTTCGGGCGAGAACAGCATGCTTTCCATTTTGATTTCGTTTATATCCTGTCAAACACGTTTTTATGCACTGTCAAAATGTATATGGCTTTATCATATTTTTTAGCCTGAAAGAAAATCAATTTGGGTTTCAAAGCCATTTGCAATGGTTTTGCAACGTGAAAGAAAATTCAATATGGGATTCAATGCCAAGATGAGTTTAGCGCCAAGATGAAAACACTATTTTTAAAACCATCGGTTGGGGATCTATGATTGTAAAAAAATATTTATAGTATATGATTGGAAAAATCTACAATGACGATGACCCGATGATAAGATGGAATGACATAACGTAACATGGCATGGTGGCATGTCAACGCACAGTAATCTATGTCATAAGAGATCGCACTGTTTAAACAGCTCGGTTTGATAGCTCTCCATTGATAATAATCGCTTAATTATATTTCCAATATGAATTTGGGTTTAAAAGGCTAAAGATATTTTTGAGATATGCAACTGTGATTATCATTTTGAATTTTTTAGATTTAGAAACCTTTCCTTATATGTTACAAAATTTACTTTCTGGAAACAATCCAGGAAAACCCAATTATTAGTGTTCTTAAAAAACATATTATAGAATGACGTTATTCTCGTTACAAGGCATTGAGGGTACCACGAACAAGAATAGGATATATTCTATCCAGGAAAAATAAAACTTATTAATGTTAAAATATAATAGTGAAACATTTAAAATCATTAATTTCTACGTAACGGTTCATGAACATATAGAAAACCAAGAAATAAACCTTTTGGAATAGTCATCACTTGCACATTTTAATGTGTCATTGATGTAGGAGAAATGTAAATAAGCAAATGGTACCAGAAATTAATTGAGAATAAAAGAGCAATTTGAAGTAGAGTGATAGTGTTAGCTATTAGCAAGTCTTAGAAATTCCAAGTCTTCTCACTTTGAGATTTTCAACAAGCTTAGTATCAAGCTTTTCAACAAGCTTATACAAGAGGAGGGGATTGCAACTTCAATTATGCTTCACATGCCCTTTGATTTGATAAAGATGTAATGATGCTAAGATCACCCCAAGCATCCACTTATATAGTAGGTATATTGTCATGCTTTGGGTAAAAGCCAAATTATGGATTTATAATTCATAATATGCTATGAATAATTTGCAACATGGCAAAGTGAAAATACTTAAAATTAACAACACACCTCATGCTTCTTACAAAGAATATAAGCAATGGATTTAGCTATTCCCATTCAATTATCATAACATATGATGCATTATACAATATGAAGAACAACTATCATCAAGCAAAGAAGATAGTAATGTGTGAATTGAAGTTTTAACGTAAACACTTGCAAACCATGTTACGAATGATAAAGAAGCAAAAGGAAAAGAATGACGAGTTGCAACAATAACATATTGGAATCCTCGAATACCAACAAGAAGCTACAAAAACCATTAAGAGGAATGAGAAGAATGAAGATGATAACCATAAGTAAATAGAATATCCAACAATAACATACTAGAATCGACAAATATTAACAAGAAGCTATGAAAGCCATTTGGAAAAATGAGGAGTATGAAAATGATAACCATAAATAAACACAACATCTAAGAAGTGAGATGTGACATTTACAAAAGTAACATAAATGGAGTAACAACAATGGATTATGCAACACAGATGTGCATGAAACATCAAGTAAATACAAAGTTATGATTATTAGCCATCCTAGCTTATGATGAACGTTGTAACTAAAGAGTTGATGAAAGTCATCATTGAGTAGAGGTCCTAAATAAGACTCTAAAGTGAGTCAAGATCTAGTTTCCTAAAGAGGAAGAGAATATTCGAAGTTAGTATTGCAGGAGATAACAGTAATCACTACAACATAAGATGAAGTTTTGTAAATAAGAAGAAAAGATCATAGGTAGCTTGGTCCAATTTCTTAAACAAAATGAGAAGGGCATCTAAAAGGTTATGATGGAATAAAAGAATAAACACTTACGAGATGCGATCCATAAGCATAATGAGGTTAACTTAGTAATGAACTTAATGAAGTACACTGAACAACATGAAGTTGAGTTCATCATGAACTTAGTGAATTACAAAAGTCTAGTTATAATAAGTCAAAATATAAGTATTTGTAACCAAATATAAGTTATGAACAATAACAACAATAACAAAGATAAAGGTGTTTGTTACATATTATGAGTTACAAATAAAAGCAGTACCAAAAGGAAGGTTGAGAAAAACCTTGCGAACAAATATTATCATGTATAAATGATGAATACTACATCCTCTTGTAAAAGATCCTAAGGCACCAAGTTGTGTTATAATCATAATGAAAATCAACAAAAAAAAATTCAACATGGTATGAAAGTAGGCAAGGGAGATTAGTGCTTGATATAGAATCCAAGGTAAAGAAACCATGAAAACTAGCCCACACCATAGATGAAGCAAAAATTATTATAACTCATGAGCTAAAAGATCTAAGTTTGAAACTTTAAAGTACTTGAATCCTATACTTGAAGCCTAAATGGTAGGTGAGAAATAAAATAGCCTTGAGAGTTACAAGATGGTTTAGGAGCCACATGATAACTTAAAAATATCATAATGATGATGCATCATGAAAGTATAAGCTAATAAGCTACTACAAATTGAAAGTATGGACTGAAAGGTAGAAGTACGATCATGAGTAAGAAATTTACAACAACTTCATGGTAATGTCACTAATTTATATTGCCACCCAGTATGAAGTTGAAATCCCAGAGAGTCATAAATAACCATGAAATCTCATGAATTTCAATCCTTTTAGATTTTCAACATCGCACAAGTAGAGATGAATTCATGAGTGAAGAACCTTGTAGAGGCTACTATGTTAAGAGATGAATGATCATGAAAATCCTCATGTTATGAGACTTTTGGCTAATGATCTTTGGGGATGCTCATCACTTTGTCAATTCTTGTGGAAGATGTTAATGTGATCATGGAACAACTAAGAGGCTTGAGAATGCTCAATAATGGATCCATCTATTGGAGTTATTCGACATTTGGGGAATTGATTTCATGGGTCCTATCATGCCAATGTCTAATAGTGGGGTAGGGGTTACACCTCAATAGATTCCAATAGGACCCAATCCACAACTTTCAAGAAAATCTCGCTTAAAAAATAAGAACAATATGATAAAGTAGAAAAAAATCTCCTTATATTAAGAAAATTCTCAAACATGTAGAAAATACATCAAAGTTGAGGAGCCAAGCTCAACTCACAACTTTCCCAAGGATCTTAGAGACCACACTTATCCTCTCTTAATCCTCAATTCCTCACAATGGAGCCCATGCTCAAGAAAAGACACTTATAAGAGATTCTCCCAACCTCTCTTGAGTGCTCTCCTTTGCCTCTCACTCAACTTTCTTACATAAGCTTTCCTTCTTCAACTCTTATGAGCCTTCTCTGTTGCTCATGGTTAGGTTAGAGTTATGCTCTTTCTTTCACTAACAATGGTGAATTACATTAATATTTATAACCAACCAAAAGATAAAAACCCTATAAATCTTTTCTCAACTCAACTTGAGGTTCTTTAGATGTTTCCCAAGCTTTCTCACCTTCTCCTCAACTATTTTCATCTTGCTTTAGCTGTTTGTCGAATTGGAATGGGCGTTAGAGCTTTTTCCCTTGCTGACTTAGATGTCTCTAGTTTTGCTTAGACGTCTACTAGAAAAGCCTTGCTTTTAGGTGAGTCGTCTACTATTTTTGGTAGATGTCTACTCTAGTCAATTGATGTCTATACTTTAGGTTAGACGTCTAAGGTGAGATGTCTATCTTTCTGAGTAGTCATCTATCTTATTGGTGCCAAAAATAAAAATGCTTGTTTTGATGCCTGGAACCTCTAGATTTCTCCAAAGAAGTCCCCATACACCTTGGAACCCCTTTAACTCATCAAAATAAGCCAAAACACTCTGAAACATGCCAAAACATCCAAGAATCATCCTCAACAAAAAAAAAAAAAAAAACACATAGTATGTAGGGTAGAACAAGGGGATCGGAAGAGGTGTCCCTAAAAGTCCTATATCATTATTATTTTAAATTGTTGCAAAAAATGGATAGAAGCCATAGTAATAATTGATTGTACATCAACAATAGTGGTAAGGTTCTTCCAAAAAATAGGTGGTAAATAGGTTTGGTATGCCAAGGGTACTTATTTTTAATAATTTTGATCAAGAGGCCAACTACCAACCCCATCCAAGAGAGTCTTCATTGGTCATGATAAAATAATTTTATTGTCTTAATGGTCAAGGAAGAGCTCTCCTAGTCATGGTAAATAAATAATTATTATCATAATGCTAAGCTAAGAGGTAACTTTTTTGATTGGAATTATTATTTTGGCTGAGAGTTTTGCATAGAGGCCAGTTATCTCTACTTTGTTGTATTTTATCCCTTGAAATAAATAATTTTTGTCATGAAGCTGGGTGAAGAGATGAAATTTTGTATGAAAATTATCATTGAATAACATATACTAGTTTTGATTTTTGTTTTTGATTTGAAAATTTATTATCAATGAATCAATTTGAGATTTTATTAATTTGAAAAATATCAAAGCTTGTCTCAGCCAAATAATAGATATATATCATAAATATATAGTTAAACTAGTGATACCCATTTTATGGGTGCTACCTTTAAAAAATTGATGAGACACTTGGGTGTAGAACACAAGCTTATGACACATTACTATCCCTAAGATAATGGTTAGGCTAAGGTAACCAATAGAGAGATTACATGAATCCTTACTAAGATAATATGTAGGTATAGGAAGGACTAGAGCATGAAACTTAATGATGCCTTCTGGTTCTATTGCTCCACCTATGATGGGACGTGATATCACGTTGTCCCCCGTGATATCGCATACGCGATATCGCGGTCCGCCGTCAAGTCTATAAATAAGAGGCGGCTCTTCCTTGTTTTCTCATCTAGATCTAGACCCTTAGCGAAACTTTGGTAGTTTTACCTCTCTAGAGGTAGAATAATTTCCATGTGCCTGTAGTAGGAGCTCCAAAGTGAACGAATCTTTATTCGAGAAAATATTGTACCTGAACACATGTTTGTGTATGGCAATAAAGATGAACTTCTTGGATAAACCTTGTAGTGCATGGAATAGGATAAATAGGATTTTATTTATTGTTATTTACTGTTTACCATTTAAATGCTTTATTAGTTATTAAATCTCTCTTAACCCTTCTCT
>MNCI01016974.1:19779-30372 GCA_015680685.1 Gnetum montanum | reverse complement strand
GATCAAGGTAGGCCACCTTCCCAAGAAACTAGCTAACCCTGGAAGTCCCTTAATCTACCTCCAAGTCATCAGGAATGAACCACATAAGGCTCTTCTTGACTTAGGTTCCGGAGTCAACTTAATCTCATGAGAAATGTATCAAGCCTAGAACCTGCCTCAACTTAAGAAGAGTAACATTCAACTACAGCTGGCCGACCAATCCATCACCATTCCCTTGGGATTTCTAGAGGACATTATTACCACTATGTGTGGTTGGTCATACCCAGCTGATTTCCTGGTGATAGAGGTCAACAACAATGAAGGGGACTTCCATATTATAATGGAAAGGGCATGGCTAAGTACAATAGATGCATGCCTAGGGATTCGTGATCTTTCCTTGGAGATATCTAAGGTAAACATTTATGGAAAGATCAAGAAGAAGAAAGTTCCATGCATCACATACAGTGATTCATTGGGTGACGACATGGAGGAATTCTCGACATCTTCTCCATGCAACATGTGTGCCCTTGATATTGTGAGACAAAGATGCCTGTATGTAGCAACCACACAAACAGTAGTAGACACCCCGTAGTTGACAGCTAAATAGAAGAGAACCTGACAAACATGCATGGAATGAACTAGGGAAGTAACCCATGCCAACAACGAAGGCATAGATACCTTGGAATATGAGCGTCACCAACTTTCACCCCTTAATCTAATAACATCAATGGGGAGAAGTTGGGCACTTCTAAGAAATTCAAACAGACGCTCATTATTTCGGATCTCTCCCTTGCAATTCAGTCATGGGGGAGATGGCCCCCTCTGCTAATCATTTGGGGCCTCAGTTCTTTTTAAGTTTTTGTTTTACAAGTTTTTGTTTTACACGTTTTTATTTTACACATTTTTGTTTTACAAATTTCTTTAACTTTTCTTGTTTTTGTTTTCCAACATCGTTTATACACTTTTTCATTTTCTGTATGTGTGTGTGTTATCCACCCTGTAAATTTTTCATTCAATAAGTGTTCTACATGATGGTATGAATTGTTTTCCTATTGACTGCTAATGTTTGGTTTTTACCTTTAAGTTATGATGTTGATACTAAGGTATGGTTCTTTTGATATAGCAGGCAATAAGTCCACTTCATCCATTCATCCACCAGTTCTATGGTCTCTCTCTACTTGGAAAGGCACAGTCTCTTTCTAAATAAGAACTATTAACGAATTGGTGACTGGGTATTTCTCAAACTAAGGAAGGACTCAAGGATTGAAAAGGGTGCGACTTCAAGGGAACTTGATGCATTTGTGTTGGCCATTCTCTTGGATGCTTGGATGTTTTTTTCTTGAGTTTTCTTACCATTTCAACATTACTCAATCATCGAGAAGCTGAGCAAATAAAAATAACAAAGTCTTTGCATGGTGTGGTTCTCACACATAAACGCATAAAACATAAAAAAAAAATAGTGAGAGTTCAAAGCACACCCCTTAGACGAAATAATCGTTTGGGCTACAAGCACTGGTTATGAAACTAAAATAAAAATTTTCCTTCCAACTAAGGCCCTTCTCGCTTCACATTCTCTCTTCTTTCGTTTCGTCAGAATGGTGGTGGCTCTTGGGTGAAGGCATTCTTGTTACTCCAAGTGGATGGATTGGCCGAATGCATTAATGTGAAGTCACTGGAAGTGGTTTGTTTGAGGCCGGACTTGGAATGGGATATGCTAAATCACATTAATCATGCAACACACAAGGGGATGTACACCACCTTATTCTTGGGATTCCATTCCATTCTCTTCTCTACATTATTCACCTCGTTGCCGGTTGTATCATTAGTGTATATTTTGGTTGACGCATTGTTTTCTTTTTGGTAAATTCTTGTGGCTAAGACTTTAACTCTTGTTCCACATGACATTCCCAGAGTCTACGGACTCTTTGAATGTGGGTTTGTCAGGGCATTAAGGGCATGAGCCTGCTTTGGGGAGGACCCACTAACATTCCTATTTTGTGCACCAGTTAAATTCTTTTTCTTAACATTTTTGCAATCTATTTTATTTTGTTCATTTCCATCTTTACATCTATTTCATTGATGTTTTAGTTGTCTCTTTTTCTCCATCTTCATTGTTCTTTTTCTTTCTCCATTCTCTCACTATTAGAGGTTCACGATTAGTCATGGGGGTATGGAGCCCAATTTTTTCAATTTTATCCTAACCCCTACACCTTCGGTAGTCATCAATATTATATCTCTAGACCCGCAATTAGCCATACCACAACCTAGCCAATGGCCCTTTCACCGAAGCAAGGTATCAACTGCATTTAAATTCATTTACCCTTACTAATATAAATATTGTGTTGTGTGTGTAGATGGAAATCATACAACAATGAATGAGATATAGAGGGAACACTTGGAATGGAGCAATGCTGAAGTAGCTATGCAAGGAGCAAGATCGATGGCGCGCTTGCGGATGGACAATGAAAGGCGCAACCTTGGTGTTGGCACCAGCAACACTTCTTTCTCTCTCTCTTTCTTAGTTGCCAAATGAGGCCTAATGTTAATGTCATAAGGTGTTCACTCTTGTTGTCATGAACACCAGTTTTGTCTTGTTTTGTAATGATGATCCGTTCACATGTCATCTCATTAGTTCCATTTGAGTCAATAATCCCAGATTGTCCCAATATTTTGTAGGGAACTCGAGGACGAGTTTTTATTTAGTCATGGGGGTATGATGGGACACGATATTGCATGGGCCGCAATATCGTGTATCGCATCCCATGCTATATCATGTCATCCCCCACGATATCGTGTACATGATATCGCGGTCTGTTGCCAAGTCTATAAATAAGAGGTGACTCTCCCTTGTTTTCTCATCTAGATCTAGACCCTTAGTGAAACTCTAGTATTTTTACCTCTCCAGAGATAGAATAATTTCCATGTTTCCATAGGTAGGAGCTCCAAAGTGAACGGATCTTTATTCGAGCAAATATTGTACCTAAACACATGTTTGTGTATGGAAATAAAGATGAACTTCTTGTATAAACCTTGCAGTGCATGGAATAGGCTAAATAGGATTTTATTTATTGTTATTTAATGTTTACCATTTAAATGCTTTATTAGTGATGAGTGGCGAGGTACCCCTACACTCAACCATACGAAACGAGCATAGCACGTGCGATCCGGTCGAACTTCGCAGACTAAATGCCTTAACGCCACAAGAAACACTTGGGGTTAATCGTTCGTTGTCTTCCTAGACTTACTTGCTGTTGTCATGGTGTATGGTTAAGTGAGTCCAAGGTATATGATTTTTTTGGTATTTTTTGGTTTATCTCCTAAGCTATGAGGGTGAAGGGTTGAGAAACTAACTAACTCTAACTACAGCACTAAGTCCTAGCGTCAGCATCCGTTCCCACTTATCATACACACCTTAAACTGTGCAACTGTGGCTACCAAACGCTAATCATTACTGGGATTACCACACGTAACACACGTGCTCGAAGTGGTCGTACTGAGGTACTTAACTAACCTAAATGTGACAAGCAACCGATTCCTTGACTAGCCATACACATCCTNATTGTCCCAATATTTTGTAAGGAACTCGAGGACGAGTTTTTATTTAGTCATGGGGGTATGATGGGACACGATATTGCATGGGCCGCAATATCGTGTATCGCATCCCATGCTATATCATGTCATCCCCCACGATATCGTGTACATGATATCGCGNCCTATCCATGCACTGCAAGGTTTATCCGCAAAGCTCATCTTTATTACCATACATNGTGAAACTCTAGTATTTTTACCTCTCCAGAGATAGAATAATTTCCATGTTTNGTACAAAGCTGCTCAAATAAAGAACCGTTCACTTGGGGCACTCCTATTGCGGGCACATGGAAAATATTCTATCTATGGGGTGACCAATCTGCCAGAGCTTCGCTACTTTATGCCTAGGATCATGAATGAGGGGAGTGCCGCCTCTTATTTATAGATATGACGGTGGACTGCGATATCGTGTACACGATATCGCAGGGGATGCGATATCGTGGCCTGTGCAATTCGCGTCTCATCATACCCCCATGACTAGTGTCCTCGAGTTCCTTACAATAAGATCAGGTAGGTATGGGATTATTGAGGAAAATGGAGCTAATGGAATGACATGTGAACGGTTCATTATTACAAGACTTGACACAACTGGTGTTCATGACAACAAGGGTGAACACCTTATTACAATGACATTAGGCCACACTTGGCAGCTGAGAGAAAAGAGGAGAGAGAATAGAAGAGAGAAGAGTCTTGTTGCTGCCAACGCCTAGATTGCACCCTCCGTTGTCCATCCGTAAGGGCATTATCAATCTTGCTCCTTGCATAGTGTACCGTCCGAAATCATCGGTCTTCGGCTGGAAGGAAATAGAGACCGTGGGATCACCGGAGTCGCACAGAAGACCCTACCTTCACCTGAGCGCGAGCTGGAATGAACGAAGGTAGAGTACCTTGGGTGGTTCGCATGTGGATTAGACAAGGATTTCCCCGAACATGCACCGAAGTGCTACATGCTGGGTTATACGTAAATGGCGTGAAAGACGTAAATCGGAGTGCAAACAGCGTAAACGATGCAAACAGAATGTAAATGTAAACGAGAGAAAACAGAATACATGCAACAATTAATGTAAACTGTAGAAAATTTTGGGAAGAGAATGTAACAATGGCATTACAGAATGAGAGTACAATGCACAGGTATAACGTAGTTGTGACTGGGACACAAGGCGGACGAAAAGCCTCGGTGGATGCAGGGATGACTATGGGTTGGTTCGCACTGTAGGCACAACGTAGAGGCTGTATGCTTAGCGTACACGGTTGTCCAACGTAAGAGGTTTTGTGCTCTAGTTCTCAGCGTCTCTGCTCTTTGATGTGCTCCAGGAATTTTGCCAACCGACCTGGCATCTCGTGAAAAATTGGGGTTTTATAGAGGTTTTGACGGCAGACTCAGGTTGGGTGACACGTGGCACATTGACCGGGTGCAAAGGCGTAAAATTTACAAGTGTACAGTATGTTACATTTGGCAGGCATATACGCTGGGCGATTACGCTGTGTCTGGCGAGCGTAGAATGTGGGCGTATACGCTGGGTGTGCTGGCGAGTGTAGAATGTGGGCGTATACGCTAATGGATGCTGGGCGTATATGCTGGGGCATATACACTGATGTGCTGGGCGTACACGTTGGGGCGTATACGCTGATGTGCTGCTGCCTTGTACCAATACTTGCTCCGTAGTGTTATTTTCATGCCATCTTTGGGGATTTCATGCTGGGCGTATACATCTGTTGTACTTTGTTGAGCATACATGTGAGATGTGTACGCTGGGCATATACGCTGTGAACTTGAGCGTATACGCTGGGCGTATATGCTGAGAATTTGAGCATATATGCTGAGAATGTACACTTGGGTGTATATGCCCAGCGTATACGTTAAGATTGCATACTTAGTGAAAATTAAGCATCTGATCTCCAAATTTGCCATGTTTAGTTTCTGATGTAGCTGTGGTTGTCTGTGGGTCCCAGAGACCTGTTTCTTGTTGGAGAAGTACTAAACTCAAAATTTTGTGGTGTTTCATTGGCCCCTCTTTGTTGACGTTTGGAGGAATTGACCCGAGAAGCGTTGACAAAGAAGTGCAAAACATCACAAGTAACTCGATAGAGACTTTGTCTGTTGCCACTTGACTAAACATCATTGTACCGTGTTCAGTAGTACATGGGATTGGGAAAGTGAAGCTTGTAATTGGTAGGAGAATTGGGATTGTGGGAACTAGTAAATGCCCAAAGGATTATGCTTGGTGAAGGGGATGCTCTGGTATGTATCACGCTGATCCTTGTCAATAGCTATTATTTAGCAGACTTGGAATCTAGACATGTGATGTGCATTCTTTGGTGGAACAAGACTCTTGGATAGCGTTCAAGAGAACTTGCTGGCAAGGCCAAAGCCATGAGAAGATGTGTTACATTCTCTAGAGGAACGGGGCCCTTTGTTTAGGGGAACCTGTTTGTAGAGAGCCAGAGCCATGCAACTAGATTTTTTTTTTGGGAAGCAAATTTGTTTTGATTTTGTACTCATGCTTAAGAGCTATGTTGTGTGTTGCAACTGTTTCAAAGTGTTACAGTATGCAATAGTGTGCTCAAAGTTTTGGATGTACTGGGTGTACCAAAGGTATGGCTGAGTAGAGTGTGTCGGTGAATAGATGGATAATGTATCAAGAGATGGGGATGTACTAGCGAATGGTTTGATTTAGTCTTGCCATGTGTGCTGTGAACATTACCTCATCTTGCTGCTTATGACGAAATGCATTCTTGTGCGAAACTTCCGAGTGTCATCCTACAAACACAACTCCAAGGAGACAAGAAAACCGTGAGTGAATAAGCAAGCTTAGACTTACATAGCTACAGATGGAACTAAGGCATTGGAGGTGATTTCAAGCACTGTATATGAGTGGCAGCGACGTTGGTGGGATTGGCTGATGGTGAGCGATGTAGTGATTTTGATGACGTTTGAACGTGGTGGCGGATTGAGGAACTAGAGATGAACTTGCCAGTTTATAGTCTTAGCGGACTATCATGGGTTAGTTTTATGTCATGACCCATTGGACATTGCCAGTTTAGCGTTGTGGCAGATGTTACGTTGCCAGTTTTTAGTCTTAGTGGACCATAAAGAGGCAAGCTAGTTTATAGTCTTAGCGGACTCTGGTGAGTGTGACTGTGGTAGTTTACTGTCATGCTGGACAGATGCTAGTTTATCATCATGGTGGACACCATGTGGTATTAGTTTATCGTCCTGATGTTGGGACGAGCTATGGTATTAGTTTTAAGTCATAATCCAGGACTGTTCTGTGGTATCAGTTTATAGTCGTGATCCTAGGACTCGCATGTACCTCACTTTGTTCAGACATGGAATGGCTTTAGAAAAGAGTGATTGGTTGGATTTGCAAACTCATTTCCTTCCATATCAGCTGACTTAAATGCTCCATTTTCGAATGCTTTAGTGACCAAGTAAGGCCCTTCCCAGTTGGCTGAGAATTTGTCCGGGTGTTCCCGAACAGCCTTAAGTACAAGGTTGCCTTCCTTGATGGGGCGCTTATGGATGTCATGCCGATGTCACTGCCATTGTTATTTTTGGTACCATTCAATCTGATCGAGCGCGGGTATGCATTCGTCCTCCGCTGAGTCCAGGTCAATGATGCGCAGATCATTGTTCTGTCCGTCATTGAGGAGTCCAGAAAGTGTGATCCTTAAAGATGGTACCTACAATTCTAAAGGCAAAATAGCTTCTGAACCATAATCAAGACTATATGGCGTTTTACCTGTCGAAGTTTGATGTGTAGTACGGTATGCCCACAATGCGTATACCAATTGTTCATGCCATCTTCGCTTGCTTTGGGTAAGCATCCTTTTGAGTATTGCAATAATCGTTTTGTTCGTTGTCTCTGCTTGTCCATTGCTCTGAGGATAGTAAGGGGATGAAAACGAGTGCTTGATCCCTAGACTGTCACAGAAGGTTTTGGTCTCGGCACTGCTAAACTATGGCCCGTTGTCAGTGATGATTGTCATGAAAACGCCAAAGCGGGTTACAATGTTTTCGAGAATGAAATTGCATACATGTTTAGATGTAGTTTTGCGAAGGGGAGCAGCTTCTACCCACTTTGTGAAATATTCTGTTGCGATTATAATAAAACTATGCCCCGCAGAAGATGAGGGTGTTATTGGGCCAATAAGGTCAAATCCCCACTTTTGAAAAGGCCATGTGATTTGCGCTGTATGCAACTCATTTGGTGGGACATGGATTAAATGGCTATGTTTTTGGTAGGTACTACATGTTTTAACCTTGGAGAGACAGTCATATTCCATGTGTGGCCAGTAATATCCTAAGCATCTTATCTTCGTTGCCATGGCTTTTGGTGCTATGTGTCCTCCGCATAGGCCCTTGTGTATCTGTTCAACAATGGTTTGGGCATCGGTACTACCAACGCATGTTAGCAATATGCCTTCGTAAGATCTAAGACATAATGTGTCCCCTACCAGGGTATACTACTTAGAACATTTTCGTACTGCATCCTTTTGTGCATTTGTTAGATGTCGTGGTGTTTCGCTGCATAGAAGGTATTCTTTTATGTCGTCATACCATTCTATCGTGTGTATCGTACTAAAAAATACAATTGGCAACATATCAAGGGCATTTGTAATGGGTTCGGTGCAACTAGTTATGGAGCTTGGTAGTGTATGGAACATGTCTGGCGATATGTTTAATGCTAATGTGGCTAGCGCGTCCGCGATGGTGTTATCATTTCTAGAAACGTGTTGCACATCGATGTTTTCAAATCGCCTCATTAAGTGTTTTTCTAGGTCACAGTATGGTTGTAAATGTTGGGCTTTGCATGTATAAACATCTGTGATTTGGTTTAAAACCAGTTGTGAGTCTCCTCTGACCACAAGCCGTGTGATGTCTAAAGCCAATGTTGCCGCGAGGCCTCTAAGGAGACCTTCGTACTCTGCTATGTTGTTGGTACAATGAAAGTTGAAACGATAAGCAAAGGGTCGGATTTCCCTGGAGGGATAGGTGATGACAGCGGCTGCACTTCCCCCTCGAGAGGTGGATGCTCCATCAAAGTTTAGAATGGTATTGTAGTCATTGGGCACTATGTCTATTGGGCTTATATTCTCATCCGGGAATTCTGGCTCTATTACCGCTTGATCATGTGTTGGTGATGTGGCCATTTAACTTGCTATGGCTTGACCCTTAACTGATGATTGCGCTATGTAGTGTAGGTCAAATTTAGCTATCATGGCTTTCCAGCGGGCTATTCGACTTGTTTCGTAAATGTTTCCTATGATGGCCCTGAGCACATTATCCTTGCAAATTATATTAACTTGGTTACGGAAGAGGTAATGTCACCATTTTCTTAAAGAAAAGACCAAAGCTAAACATGACCTCTCCACGTCGTTATACTTTTTCTCGTGGGCAACTAACGAGTGGCTTAAATAATATATAGGGACTTCAGTTCCGTCATCTTGTTTCTGGCAAAGCATAGATGCGATTGATGAATCTGAAGTGGCGAGGTAGATGTAAAACGGTTTATCATTTTGAGGTGGATAAACCGTGGGTAATCGGGCAAGTGCCATTTTAATATTATTGAATGCTTTTTGGCACTGTGGAGTCCATTCAAAATGGACGTTTTTGCATAACAAGTGGTTCATAGGTTTTAATTTGTCTGTTAGTTTTTCTACGAAGCGCCTGATAAATTGTAATCTACCTTGTAGACCTCAAAGTTTGGTAAGGTTGCCTGGTGGTTTCAGGTTTATTATGGCTTTAACTTTATCAGGGTCTACTCATATCCCTACTTCTGAGGCTATAAATCCAAGCATTTTGCCTGTCTTGATGCTGAAGACACATTTTTTTGGGTTGAGTCTCAATTCATACTTTAAACAACATTTTAATACCAGGTCAAGGTCTTGTATATGCTGTTCTGATGTTTTTGACTTAACCACAATGTCGTCTACATAGTCGTTGAGCAAGTGTAACATGTAATCGCTAAAGATGAATGTCATTGCTCTTTGATACGTGACCCCAGTGTTTTTGAGACCAAAGGGCATCATTGTGTAACAAAAGGTTCCCCATGGTGTCATAAAGGTTGTTCGAAGCTGATGTTTCAGGTTGGTGCGTATTTGATTATATTCCGAGAAGCTGTCCATAAAAGATAATAGTGCATGCCTAGCAGTCGAGTCAACAAGTTGATCGATGCTGGGTAGAGGAAAATCATCTTTTATGGTTGCAACATTTAAATCCCGGAAGTCAATGCATAAGCGAATGCTTCCGTCCTTCTTCGGAACAATGACCATGTTGGATACTCACTCGACATAATCAACAGCCCGGATGAAACCAGCCTGATAAAGCTTGGTGATCTCATTACGAACTGCTAACCACTTCGGGTTTAACCTTTCGTGCCTTTTGTTTTACTGATCTCAATTTTGGATCAAGGATAATGTTGTGCTAGACAATTCGGGGATCTAGTTCGGGCATGTCCGTGTAAGACCAAGCGAACGCCTTCATATTTTCCCTAAGCACGTCTTCAATGTTTTTGGCTAGTTGTGGTTTTAGTAATGTGCTTAATTTCAGTATTTTAATTTCCCCATCGGGCATGGTGATGGGAGTTTCGGCCAACGGGTCTTCAGTGATATTTTCGGCTTCTATGTCAAGGGGTTTTGTCATGCCTTTGTAGTTGTCTATCGTTTGCTGTGTTGAGGCTATGACTGCGTCACCCGTTGATGAGCTTAAATGGATGAGGTTTATGTTAAGATCTCTTACAATTTTGCCATATGATCCATCAATGATTAACGGTGCGGTCAAATGCTGGCAATCCATCGAGCTTGCTCCTGCCAATAAACAGAGAGCCGAATGAGCTGATGGGTATCGTCCTACGCTCTTTGGTAATTTTAAATTATGTGTACATGCATGATGGTGGATTATCGTCACTCCGGGATGCATGGCAGTTTAAGGCCGTACCGGGCCGAATGTAATCCGCGGGTGGCAGTTTAAGGCCTTGTCGGGCCGTAATGGGTTGGTATGTGGCAGTTTAAGGCCGTACCGGG
>MNCI01016974.1:7904-19004 GCA_015680685.1 Gnetum montanum | reverse complement strand
CGAGCGTAAATTCGCAGCGTAAAGTCGGGTTAGCGTAGACTGTCATAGCGTAATCTGTTTTATCAGCGCACAACGTAAACACTTTTTCTTGCTCGAGGCGTAGACGATTGTATCAGCGTATACGCTGAAGGCTATATGGCATAATAAGTTTTCTATGCACGAAGTTCTGTTTTGTCAGCGTAAGTTTCTATTTCATCAGTGTAGACGATCTATGCTGTGACGGCGTATCCGCTGAGGGTTCCTTCAGCGTATACGCTGAGCATACACAGTTGTATTTTTAAGTATGATATAATGTAGGCTTGTTTTTCATATCTCCGGCGTAAACTGTTTGTTCAATGTCTAGCGTAGACCATTTACGCTAGCCACTTCTGTGGCGTATACGTTGAGGGTTTCTTCAGTGTATACGTTGAGCGTAAGAGGTTCGAGTGATAGCGTAAACAGTTGGTTGTTAGCGTATACGTCGGGTTAGGCAGCGTATACGCCGGGTGTAAACAAATTTTGATAGCGTATATGCTAGGTTTAGCAGCGTATATGCCGAGCGTAAACAGTTAGGAAATTTTTCTAAGTGTCGGTCTATGATGTGAACTTTTGTCTTTCATGTTGTTTTGATGCGTGGCTGATTTGTTGTGGCATCTTGATTGCTTGCAGGGATAGTAAGCCTTTTCTTCTCGTTGTTGAGCTCGTTGGGAGTGCTAACATGGTTTGGCCCCATTGAGGCTGATGAACCTACCCCGGATCTAATTGTGGACAACAATGGGGTCTGGTTCAGAGAAGGTGCGTGTGAATTCCTGGCCTTTATGCTAGACAACTTCGAAGTGGTGATCTGGTAGCAGCTAAGTGAACTGGTGGCGCGAAGTGTGCTTGAGGAAATGCTGCCGGGAACTGCGGAGGGTGTCATGGTCTTCATAGAAGACATTGATGAGGGGCCGTTTGTTAACGAGGATAGTTCCACCCACAGGCCCAGGTCTACATGCCAGTTAGCACGCGTGTGGGCACAATTGCCACGAGGGTTGGACTACCTCAACAACACTCTATTCATAGCTGCATGCATGCACACATTATTCCAGAATCCCCTTGGCACCGTGTACCGGGTGGATAGGTAGGACCATTTAAGTTTATTGTTTCTCTTCACCGTTTGGTGTTTGCTTCTGTTTTGACACCCATTTGTCTGTAGGCCTAGGATTAACCCGGACGGGACGTACGTTGAGGACGAAGGACTTGCTCTTGCCCGCACTGCTCTAGAGGCTTTTATGGCAGGTCCCACCCTTCGTGGAACTTTATTGGATCAAACGAAGGGTGCTATCGTTCATTTTCATAGACAGTTTTCTAGAGCGTTCGCAATGTGCAAAGCTCATGGGTGGCTGCATGAAGACTGGTCAGACAATGGACCGGTCTTCCCTCGTGACTCCGGTAGCACATCCAAGTCGACAATGGGAGGTAACTAACAATGTCTTTCGGATGTGCTAACGTATTTGTTCAACTATCGGGCATTATGCTGATGTGATAGTTTTGGAATGTATTTGCAGTTGATATACCTCTTGGAGGGGATTCAGTTACGACGGGCCGAACTGAGACTACACTGTCGATGAAGTTTGGAGAGGTTAGTAAGGCCCAAAAGTGGTTGCGTAACCATGCCCCGCCATCCTTTGTTATTTGCTTAGACAATGCCGGCCTTATGGAGCTCTTCACGACCCCGAGTCCTGATGTATCTATAGCAGAAATGATCAGGATCATGGATTCCTTTAATGAGTCTGTCTCCTACTACAACATCCGAATTAAGGATGTTAAGGTAGTTTTCCATCTGTTGCCAGAATTATTTTCAAACTTATTTGGGGTACCGGCAGATGGCATAAGTGTAGTTTTAGACAGAGCTCATAAAGAGCTCCAAATGATGTGTGAATTGGAAGACTGGTTGGGTATGGCCAAGGGTGCCAAGGAATTCCTGATGTAGGGAAAAGCAAAGGTTGAGGAGGTAAATGAGCTATATCCCCTGTTTAGGATGCAGGTATTCCCCAAAACCCTTTCCCAGGTACGGAGTCTTGGGGTTGAGGCTGTACGCGTCATGCAAACTATCCTGGAAAACGACATGTGCTATAATTGGGCCCAATTTTTGTTGTCGGGCATGCACAAGGAGATAGTGCGATTGCGCTCGAATGTCGAGGTGTAGTCCCACTTCACCTTTGCCTTTTTCATCGGTTACCTTCATCGCTTTGCTGAGTTTCTGGTAGTCCACGTAGACAACAAGTTTGTTCTACGGGATCGGGGCCAACTATCCTGCCCGTGGATCAACTACTTGTTCGAAACAACCAAGTCCTAGGATGCACCTGAGGGCATTGATGAGTCTGTGTCTATTACGATCGAGGGATCATCGGGTACCTCAATTCATACTTGCGATAGTCTGGGATTAGAGCCAGATGATGTGCCCCTCACTGCAAGAAGAGTTGAGTGGGTTATCAAAGAAACCGTTGGCTAGGCCAAATCGAAGCTGAAGAGACACGGACGCGTAGCTGAGGAAGTTTCTAATGTGAGCGAGCCACGAGTGAAGCGCATATGATTCAAGATGCCTGGTAAATAGACTTTGCCAGCTTATTGTTTTATTGTTTTCGTTTTGTTCATAATTTTTTCTTCAATCGTTGACATGTCACTAATGTCTTTGGCTTGATTTGATAAGTGAGGAAGTAGACGTTAGAAACTATTACTAAGGAGGAGGAGACCAACACGGAGCGGAATAATGAAGAGGAAAATGTGGAGAAGGATCAGGGAGGAGGAACGGAGGAGTTAAAGGAAAACACCATAGAAACTGAGCCTTTGGATGATCAGGGTGGTGTCGACCAAATGTTTACCAGCTTTCTTAAGGGAAAGCTAGACTTAGGGGATTCCCCTGAAGGTGACAAGGGGCACGGTATGTTTTCTTTTTATTTTATTTTATGTTGCTTCGTTAGTTGTCATTTATATGGTCTTTTATTTTCATGTTTTCATTTCTTCCAGACAAAGGTAGCGAAACCAGGATGGTGCGCTTAGATTTACCCATGAAGACGGTTCCCCCTAAGAGGACCACGGAGGTTAGTTCATCCCGCACCCGTGAGCCATTTACTTGTATGGAAATGCCAAGTAAGATGGATTTTGTGGTTGGAATCGCAGAAGAAGTTGTTGAACAAATTCAGGAGGTCCACCACGAAATAGGTATAACATTTTAAATCATTTGCCGTTTTAACATTTCGCACCTTGTTCATGTTGTCTTAACGTTTGCTCTTTTCATGTGCATAGGTGCCAAATTGAGGTGGGATCCCTCTGAGAGCATTAGCATAGAGAGTTTACCCTCGCTATTCCTAGAGGTTGAGCAGGTTCCAAGGCCTGTTTATGATGAGGTGGCGGAAGGCCTAGTACACAACGCCAAGTCACTATGGACTTGTAGGCATTCTGTTGAACAGTTGTGGCTATAGATCCAGGCAAAGGAAAAGGAAGTCTCTGAGTTGTCAATTGAACGTGATGATCTTAAGGCTCGGTACGAGTTTGCCGCTGCTAAACTAAGTAGTGATTGCTCTTGGAGAACATCTGAGGTTACATATACAAGATATTAGAATCTACTAAATCGTCATGCGTCACTGACTCGGAGAATGGAAGAGCGTAAAGCCCAAATCGATCTCCTAAACCTCAGATGTCAAGACTGGAAAGCTTTCGCTTCCAAGATTCGCAAGTTGGATTAGGATGAGAAGAATCACAAACATCATTACAAGAAGTCGTTAAAGGAAGTTTCCATTGAAAAGCGACAATTAGAAATGTTTGTGGAGGGTTTGGGTTTGCGTTCTGCTTTTGATACTTTTGCCCAAAACACAACTGTTGAGATGGAATCGCCTACAAGAGTGATTACAACCACCTCTGGGGAAGCGTCAGTAGGTGAATTCCCTCTAAAACGTCCTACCTGGTCAGTTGTCGACAAAGGAAAGACCTTAGCAAACGTCGACTTAGGCCTTGATGGGACAGATTGGGCAAGTGCCTTAGAGGAGGAGATCCTTCATCGCNAAGTGCCCCAAAGGAGGAGATCCTTCGTTGCCTGGAATTTGGGTTAGGGGGATCTCCTATGGTAAGCATTTTGTCATCATGAAATTGATTTGCTAAATAATGTTTGAAATTTTGACGCTCTCTTGTTCTTATATTGGTTGTCTCATTTTGTGTTTTCAGGATGAAGGTGGTGACGATGTCCAAGAAGCTGGCCCTAGTGGAGCGGGGGCCCCTGACGCCGATGGATCTAAAGGGGACGATCCTCCTATCCCAGATGCTTAGTTTTTTTTTAGTTTTTTTTGTTTTTAGTTTTGTTTTTTGCTTTATGAAACTATTCTGACTCAAATTGACACGGGAATTGAAAATTGAAAATTTTGAGGTATTTAACAGATGGACAAGAACAGTTAACTCTTATAATTGTACATCATTGCGTATAACAAAAATTTTTTGGTTGATTTTAAGTTTAATTGCACACATGACACGGCAATATAAAATGTTTTGGTTCACTTTTCTGTTTTAAGTGTAACGCGCGGATGTAATTATAAATGATAAGCAAAAAAGGAAAACAAAGTGAATGAACTAGTTTAAGGCCATTTCGGGCCACATGCGTAGTTTAAGGCCATTTCGGGCCATATACGTAACCAGGGAATATTTCGGATGACACAGATAGGTTTCTTAGTTGACCGACCATTGCTGATCATGGCTAGTTTTATGTCGTTGCGGACATGATAGTTTAACGTCGTCCTGGACAGGGAGTGTAGTTTAATGTTTTTTTTCTGATTTGCTGTAGTTTAACGTCATTTCGGACAAGTTGTAGTTTAATGTCGTTTCGGAAGTATTGAGGTGGTATTATTTTAGGGATTTTTTAATTTTTTTCTTTTTAATGTTAGGTGATGTATCAACGGGTATGATTCTGTATTCAACGTTCCCTTCGCTGATTACGTTGAATGGTAATTCAGCCTAAGGGACGTATGATGGAATGGATTCTATGTTAGTATTTTTAGATGTTTCAGTATTTGTGGCGAGTTCTGTGTTAGTCTCTAATTGAGGGGGTGTATGTACAATGTCAGGCGCAGGTGTTTCTATTTTAGGTGGATCACGTTCTATGTTTAAAGGATTGACGCCTACCGGTTGTTGTTCGTTTATGTCGTTTTGGCTAGGCTCTTCAAGCTCAACCTCTGAGCCTTGGTCCATGTCCATGTGTGATGAAATAATAGGTGTAGCCGTTTCCCCGTGTATGATGATTTCACCACCTTCATAAGGCAGGTGAATCTCTTGATGTATAGGGGACGAGACCGCTTTCAGTTGGGCCAACCAGGGTCTTCCTAATATTAGGTTGAATCCTGGCTTTTCATCGACCATCACGAAGTCGGCAGATGTGGGAAACTAGTCCCCCGCTATGAAGTCTAAGGTCACTATGCCTTTGACCATCATGCGTGACCCACTGAATGATTTTAAACATGTAGTTGCAGTTGGTTTGATTAACTCCGTCAGCCCTAGTTGTTCAACAATGGGGTATGGTACCACGTTCGTAGCAGCTCCATCATCTATGTGGACCCTATGTATCTTGAACTGGTTTATGCGTATCGTTATGAACATGGGGGCTATTGTTACCTCCCCTATTTTCTTATCTACTTTAATGTTATTGTTGTGGAAGCTTAGTGGTTTGGAAGTTGACACTTGGGGCGAGTACATTACCGCATGAATGGATGGTTCGTTTGGGGGCAAGTTCTCGCTTACTGGGATCGACATTAACATGCATACCAAAGCATCACGATGTGTTTGGGATGTAAGAACCAAGTCATACAAGCTTAGCGAAGTGTTCTTTTGCTTGAGTGCTTGTGTGACCTGTGTTAAAGCTGTTGCCAAATCTCTACTATTGGGCGCGTTTGCGTCAGCGGTGACTAGGTCCATTGGCCCCAACAGTTTTATTTCATGTTTTGCTGGTCCATCGTTTTTGCTAGGAGCCATTGCTTTAGACGTATCAGTTTTTTTTGATGGTTCACCCTCATTACCTGCGTTTGGTTGACGGTTATGTGGCGTCATGGATACGGTGTTAAGTGGAGTGGGTTTAGGTGGCCCTACAGCTAACCGTTGATGCTCCTTCTCCAAGCGTTCACACGTAAGCCTATCCGCTAAGCATTCTCGTGTGTGGCGTGGAGGTGGAACTGGTCTTAGAGCCTTGGGTTGCCTTGGGATTCGTACCACATATGGAGCCGGGTGAGGTTGTGGTTGGACAGTCGGATGTGGTTGAGCAGAAGGCTGGCCAGGCATCCTAATGACGTAGGGGCTAGGTCTGCCTTGCGTTTANGGGGCTAGGTCTGCCTTGTGTTTATGAGATGGAGGCTTGGTAATCATTAGGACTTTCAGATGTCCTAACAACATAGGGGGTTGGTTTAGGCGGAGGTTGGACCTCTGCTGTTGCAACTGCGGGCGGCACTCGGACTACGAAAGGGGCAGGTCGAGTAAGAGAGATTGATAGATTTGGGGTAGTGACAGCGGGAGGTACATGCACTACATATGGTTTTTGCGGGGCGAATGTTGGTTGATGCGTGGATGCGGATGGAGTGGGAGGGACATGGACTATAAACGGCTTATTAGGTGTTTGTTGTTTATATTCAGGGTAGACGGTGTTAATGTTGGATGTCTCGGGTTCATCATCAAAGCAGATTGTGTTGATAACGTACGATGCCTCTTTGGTGTTCAGAGCATCATTATACATCCCCATAGCCTGATTCTGCAGTTGGACCGGGTTGGCATCGTTAAAGGTGATTTGGCCTTCGTCGATCATTCGCTGTATGTCCTGCTTTAGGGTAAAACAGTAATCCGTGCCGTGCCTGTTGCGTTGGTGATAATCGTAGAAGCAATCCATTCTAAAACCTTTGGGCACTGGAGGCTCATCTGGTGTTGCTAAGCTTGGGTTCTGAACGAGTTGACAGAACCGATCATGTCTCTGGATGGCTGCTGGGGATAACTGTTTGTGTTTCATTAACCCAGCCTTCAGGAGTTGATCAAAGAGCTGGGATGGCTTCATAGGCAATGACGTATATTGAGAGGGTTCTTTCCTCTCAAAATTTCTCGTACGGTTTGGTGTTGGGTTTTGCAATGATGATGATTTCGGCACGGTTGTAGGAGTAGGTTTAGTATAGTTAGTAGGGGCTACAGGCGGTTTTTTTTGTTGCGCCATGCGTGCTTGTTGCATTTTTGCTATTGCCGTTATAGTTTCTTTAGCCTTCTCTTTATCCTTTTTACTGTGTTGATTTTTGAAGGCTAAATACGTAGGATCATGGCTATTTTAAGCCGCCTCTTCTATATTTTTGATTTGTACAAAGGCTTGGTTAAGGTTACGCGCATTAAGATAGTACAATTTGGATTTGAAGAAGTCATTAATGACCCCCTTTAGAATTTTGAGTAGATATGGCTGGGGGATCGGCTCGTGTAGCTCATTGAGAGCAGCACTCCACCTCTGAATGAATTTTTGTACAGGTTCAAGCGATGCTTGTTTAACCTGTATAAGGCTGTCCAATGTCGCCTTAGGTTTCAAGTTATATTTGAACCTGGTTACAAACTGATGTAACAACTGTTCCAAGGAAAATATAGAATTCCTTGGCAAGGCTTGGTACCAATCAAGCGCTCTCCCTGCGAGGCACATGGGAAACACTCGCAAAATGGCATGGGGCCATGCCTGGAGTAATGCGCATTCTAATCTAAACGTTATTAAGTGTGCATTGGGGTCCATCTCCCCATTATATTTAGTTAGTGTTGGCAACGATATGCCTTTGGGCAAGGTTAGAGGCAGGACAGAAGGGCTGATGGGGTTATCGTGGTAGAAGTCCACTACCTTCAGCTCTCCGTCGGTGGTCATTTTGAGGTGCTTGACCTCGTTAGTTAGTTCTTGCATTAATTTTTTGGCATCTGCCCAGTCTTGGACACTAGGTGACATGACAGATTGAGGTTGTGATACATTGTACAGGTTGGACTGTTGGATGGTAGATTGAAAGTCTGAAAGCTGTGCGGTCGACGGTTGGACTTGTGGGATGTTCATAGCGTGTAGCACTAGGGATGGCACATTATAGGTGAGAGGTTGTTGTTGCTATGGTTGTGGCTGTACTTGGGGAATGTTAGCTGGGGGAATCGTATGGGGTGGCACGTTGTGGTGAGAGGGTTGATGTGATGGCACACCCATCACCACCCATTGCCCAGCCACATTTTGTGGAGGAACCCCCTGTTGGGTTACAGTGGTCGAGGGAACTCCGTGCGTTTGGATGTGGGGGATGTAGTGAGTGGACGTGAATGCTGGTATCACATGTGGCATCCCTATCACTTGAGGCGAGAAGGTTTCTCCCATGTTATTGTGTGGGGGTGGTGCTTGCGGGGATGGGCCTGCTACTGCAGCGGGGATGATAGCGAGAGGGAGTGTACTGAATTGCGGGTCAGTTACTGGAGAAACATGAACCAGTGTGGATGTTTCTGGTGGAGGTGCTTGCGCTTGGGTGAACTTGAGGGGTTGGAGGGGCATGACTTCCCCTGTGTCTGGATGAAAAATGGGGTTGATATTTGTTTGTGGATTGAGAGTGTGATACGAGTCTTCATGTTCGGATTGGGTAGCGAACTCGTCCTCTTCTTTCGGTTGGAGATCTACCGCAGGCTGATCCAACGACTGACTCCTTTGCAGGAGGAGTCATGTGATGAGCTCTGAGTACTGCTCTAGAACAGGGATTATATTGTACGGGGAAGGGATGAACTCGCGTCCCCCCTGTAGAAGAGTTCGTACTGCCTCTTCACCTCTATTTCAGCTCGATCTACGGCCAGACCAGCTTGTATCTTTACACATATGACGTTATACTAGTCCTGGGTTATAATGTTAGAGGTTGGGTTTCTCCCTTGCAACCTTAGGGACCGACAGGGCCCCGCTGTGGGTTGTACTGTCGGCTATGGAATGACAGGCTATTGGGCAGCCATGGTGCCTACCATGTCGGTGACTTGAGCGGTTGTAGCGGTGGTGTTTGCGGGGTTCATGATGACTTGTTGAGGGTATGTCATGATATAGAGATGTGAAATAATGAGTGCAGCGTACAGGGTATACGCTTCAACGACCAGCGTAGAATGACAGCGTATATGCAGCGTATAAAGTCAGCGTAGACGAGTCTACGGCGTAAATCATACAGCGTATACGCTAGACAGCGTATACAGTGTCAGGGTGCAACATAAAACAGGATTACAGTGTATAAAGTGCAATATAAACTAGACAGCAGTGTAAACAGGTTTTACAGTGTCAGCGTGCGGCGTACAGAATGTGGTATATATGAACAGTAGCATGAACGAGTTTGCAGCGTAAGGAGAGTAGCGTAAAAAGAATTTCAGAGAAAGTGTACGACGTAGAGAAAATCTAACGTAAAAATGTGCAGCGTAAAACGTATAGCATATGAGTAACAGTGTAAACACTGGGGGATCTCGCAAAGTAAGTTTTAACAGAAGCGGCGTAGACGCTGGACAGCGTAAACGCTAGGTTGTAAACTGGGTTTCGAACTCAACAGCGTAAACGTTGGGAGGTTTTCAGAGGGAATCAGCGTATGGTCGGCACTGTAGACGCTTACCAGCGTAAATGCTGGGACGCTTGCAGGTAAGGTTTGAGGCAGAGGTCCTCCTTCTATCACCAATTTCTGTACCATCCGAAATCGTCGGTCTCTGGCTGGAAGGAAACAGAGACTGTGGGATCACCGGAGTTGCACAGAAGATCCTACCTTTGCCTGAGGGCGAGCTGGAATGAATGAAGGTAGAGTACCTTAGGTGGTCTGCACGCGGATCAGACAAGGATTTCCTCGAACATGCACCGAAGTGCTACATGCTGGGTTATACGTAAACGGCGTGACAGACATAAATTAGAGGGCAAATAGCGTAAACGATGCAAACAAAACGTAAACGTAAACGAGCGAGAATAGAATACATGCAATAATTAATGCAAACTGTAAATGATTTTGGGAAGAGAATGTAACATTGGCATTACAGAATGAGAGTATAATGCACCGGTCTAACGCAATTGTGACTGGGACACAAGGCGGACGAAAAGCCCTGGTGGATGCAGGGATGAGTATGGGTTGGTTTGCACTGTAGGCACAACGTAGAGGCTGTATGCTCAGCGTACATGGTTGTCCAGCATAAGAGGTTTTGTGCTCTGGTTCTCAGCGTCTCTGCTTTTCGATGTGCTCCAGGAATTTTGCCAACCGACTTGACGTCTCGTGAAAAATTGGGGTTTTATATAGGTTTTGACAGCATACTTAGGTTGGGCGACACGTGGCACGTTGATCGGGTGCAAAAGTGTAAAATTTACAAGTGTACAGTATGTTACATTTGGCAGGTGTATACGCTGGGCATATACGCTGTGTTTGGTGAGCGTAGACTGTGGGCGTATATGCTGGGTGTGCTGGGCATATGAGTTTGGGCGTAGATGTCGTGGACGCTAGCGTATACGCTGATGGATGCTGGGCGTATATGCTAGGGTGTATACACTGATGTGCTGCTGCCTTGTATCAATACTTGCTCCATAGTGCTATTTTCATGCTGTCTTTGGGGATTTCATGCCGGGCGTATACATCTGTTGTACTTTGCTGAGCGTACATGTAAGACGTGTACGTTGGGCGTGTACGCTGGGTGTATACGTTGTGAACTTGAGCGTATACATTGAGAATTTGAGCGTATACACTGAGAATGTACACTTGGGTGTATACGCTGGGCGTATACGCTGAGACTGCATACTTAGTGAAAATTAAGCATATGATCTCCGAATTTTCCATGTTTAGTGTCCGATGTAGCTGTGGTCATCTGTGGGTCCCAGAGACCTGTTTCTTGTTGGAGATGTACTAAACTCGAAATTTTGTGGTGTTTCACATAGTTGCTTCAGCGTTGCTCCATTCCAAGTGGTTGCTCCAGATCCATTCCGTTGTTGTATGATTGCCATCTGCACACACAACACAATCATATATTAGCAAGGGTAATTGAATCATTAAGTAAATAATACCTTGCTTCGGTGTAAGTCCATTGGCTAGGTTGTGGTATGGCTGATATGGACCTGGGAAGATGTTACTGATGATGACTGAA
>MNCI01016973.1:251706-267602 GCA_015680685.1 Gnetum montanum | reverse complement strand
ATGATCATCTTAAATTCCAATTTTGATTTCTCATGGTAAGATCCTGCTTCCAATCATTCCAATCATAAACAACACTATCTACATAAACCATCTTGGTGAACTTTAAATAGTGAAAGAATGGGATCCACATGTTGTAGAAAATATTAGCCGATATCCAAGGAGTAAAAAAATCATGATGTTAAACAAAAATATTATATGAGATAGGCTTCCTGCAATTACATTAGAAATAAAATTATCTCTACGACATTTGATTTAAGGTCATCTCCTCTATTGTAATTGATATATATTCTAGTACTAATCATTTAGATCTCTATATTACCTAATATCTTAAACCCTAAATCCAAAGTTTCAACCTAAGTGATCAATCAAAAGTAACATAGGTCATGTATTGGTCCTAAATCCAATAGGTACTCTAGGCACCTATCATGAAGCCTAAAAAATGTCATGAACTAATCCATCCATTTTACTTACTTATTATCACCTGCTAAGTTTTGGATTAATTGGAGCAACCATGAGTAGCATGAAAAAGTCTCAATAGTCATAGTAAAGCTCTTTACAATTCCTATTAATTATCCATAGATCAACTAAAAAGATGCTAGGATGTTAAAAATTTCAAAATCTATTACTTTTTTAAATCATGAGTTGATCACAACTCATGGTCAAGAATGATATATCAGTCATAAAGTTTTGTCTATTTATGTAAAAATCACAACTTTATCATGAGTCATAGAAGTTATTACTGAAGAAAATTTTATTTAGCATGACTCATTGGAAGATCATGATATGAAGCATGACATCACTATAAGTTGTGGTAAGTACTACAATTGATGGTATGCATATCATGGCTTATTGTATAAGTTTTTTTGGAAGATCATGCTTGGTCACACTATAAAAAATCCTATCACAAATCATGATACTATTTACTACTTGTCATGGTGATGTGAAATACTACTATAAACATGTCACAAAATTTTTTTTGAAGAAGGAAGTGATATTGAAGATAGATTCATATGAAAACTTAAACAAAATGATAGTTTCAAAAATAGAATAAGAATAAGGTATTAGCTTAGTGATAAGAGTCTTCATTTGATTAGCCTAGGTTGCAGGTTTGATTCCACCAGGAAATATTAAGTTATAAATTTAATTAAAATTTTGTAAAAGTAATTTTGAAACTAATTCAATAAATACAAAAATCTTAGTGGAAATAAGTAAAAAGTGTTAGTTTCTTTTTCAATTTTAAAAGTGCAAAATGTAAGGTTTAATTACATTAAACTAATTTGTAAGACATCAAATTAGTTTTATAATAAAGAATGTAACAAAAACTTATATATGTTTACTCTATGTTGAACAATAGGTTCTAGGCTCATGTGAAAAGGAAAGCTCTACAAAGTAAGGATCCAAGTCTCCACAAAAAAGCTTTTCCAGAATGACTCCATAGATTTCTAGTGCTAAGGCAAGATCTATATAGAGAAATTTAGTAGATGTGACTTGAGAAAGAGGATCTCTTAAAGGATCTTACTCCTACAAGATACAAGAAAGTTTCATAACTTTCTCTTTTTTATTTGCCAACTCAACTTGGTACTCAATTAGATTGTAGTATCTCCCTCTAGTTCTAGGCTTTTACTCTGGTTGAATCTTTACATTATTGCAAACTTTTTCCTTATAGTTCTTGTTCTAATTGACCATGGGTTTCTTATCCTTTAATAATTTAGGACATATTGCTTTAACATTACTTGGTTCTTTATAGTAGAAATAGATCCTTGGGTTGCTTGGATTTATTAGTTAATTAGGAGTATGATAATTCTTTTTTAGTACTTCATGATCATATTTGGAGGCCTTACCCTTCCTCTCATAAATATCATTAGTGTTGGTTGTAGGATCCCTCCTTTAATTTTTCTAATGAAAATTATGTTATAAATTATCATTTAATTGACCATATTCAACTTGTAATATATGCATATAAGCTTTATCATAGTTTCTTATATCAAAAGTTGATACTTTTTATTTAATAGATGGCTTTAGATACTTAAAATATTTTAGCACATGCATCTTCATCTCTTAGGATTTTTGGAATATACTTATTTTATAAAACTTGTTGTGATACCTATAAACTAATATGTCACCTTGTAATAATGCATAAAAATCATGCTCCTTCATCTTATGATATGTATTAATTATAAAACAGTCATCCATTTCCTTTTTAAAATTCCCTTAAATCACATTTTTCATAAACCAACCCTTAAAGTATGTTTTTCCACAAATGACTTGCTACATCTTGAAGTTGATACACTACCAACATTATTTGTTTATGTTGGCAAGTAGTTCAAAATAGCAAAAAAAATTTCAATTCCTCCACCTACTCTTGTACAATGAATGAATCATTAGTTTCCTTGAAAATAGTAGGGTTCAACTTATTAAACATTTCATGTAGCCTAAGATTATTAGGCTTAACATGTTGATTTTCTTCTTGATTTTCTCCATTCTTATCTTCATTGTTAACAAATTGAGAAGGTTTTGGAGTTGTTGTTATTGTACATCATTAAAACTTAATTCCTCAATGATTGTTTTCCTTCATGGAGGCATATGCAAGATTAACAAATTCTGATTAGTGATCTAAAACCATGCTATGGTACTAACTTATCATACCTAAAATATTTAACTTATAAATTATATATAAAAAATGATTTGAATTAATAACCTAAGGGCATGTGACATCATAATACTTATAAAATCTTTAAAAAATTAAATAGTAAGAGGTTTTAAATCAAGTTACAGTTCAAAAATGAATAACATGAGTAAAAATCCCAAATACATAGTGTACACTTAGAAGCTTCATTACAACTTCACAATTCTTAATAAAGTTTTCTTACATCACACATTGTCCCTTAGGATCTCATGTTATTCTTAAAATGATCATCTTAGATTTAATTTTGATATTTTTTGACAAGATCCTTCTTCTTAATACTCCTATCATAAAAAGTACTATCTACATAAAAAGACATGTAGGTTGAATTAGAAATATTCTACTAGAGTAAACCATCTTAATGAACCTAAAAAAATTAAGAAATGAGATCCACATGCTATAAAAAACATTATACAATATCCAAAAAGTAAATAAATCATGATTTTAATTACAAATATTAAACGAGAAAGGATTTCTAATTATACTAGAAATAGACTTATTCCAAGGACTTTGGTTTAAGGTTTTCTTCTCTATTGAAAGCAATATTTATTCTACTACTAACCATTGTAGCCTACCTCCTACCAAACATTTTGAGTTATAAATCCAAATTTTCAACCTAGGTGACCAATCATAAGCAACATGGGTCAAGTACTAATCCTAAATCTAAGAGGGAATGTTGGTACCTATCATGAAACTTGGAAGAAATCATAAATCAACCCCTTAATGCTTATTAATTTTTATCTATTAAGTTTTTAACCAATAGGAGCAACCATAAGTAGCATGAACATGTATAAAGAGTCATAGATAGTCTCTTCGGTATTTTTATTAATTATCCATAGATCAATCAAAAAATGTTAAAATGATAGAAATCATCAAGAGAGTGAGTTAGATTATTGAAAGATGTGAAAATCCATCAACTTATCATAACATGAGTTGATCATAACCCATGATCAACAATGGTTAGTGAGTAGGAATACAGGTTGATACAAAAGGTAACTAAAGAAAAGGGTGATAACTCCCATGAGAAAAGTGAACCTGTAGGTTGTAGAGGTTAAGAACCTTTAAAGTGAGTTCCATATATTTCTTTTATGTACTGTGACTACCTAAGACATAGAAATAATGTGACTACCTAAGACAGAAATAATGTTGTAACAAAAACTTGTATGATTTGTTTTTGTTGCCCCATCATAGCATTAGATTCAATTTCAATTTCCCTTACATAACCCTTCCAAAATTTTATGTTTGAAATGCAATCTGTACTGCATCATAATATATATATATATATATATGATTTTAATTTCACAAGCATCACTATGACTTTCCAGCCCTGTTTAGAATCACCTCTCAAGCATTTGAGAAAAGTCAAAGGAGATGGCCACGTTTTCTACCAAAGGTCTAAACATGAGTGAAGGTATGTGACGCATCGGATGGATCTGTCCTACCAAAGATAATAGTCCTGATCAGATTTCTTGCTTTAGAAACGCTGCTGCCCTCTTTCCAATGTAATCTTAAAAACGGATGCATGACATCGTCCTGAATGACATCATGGATATCTGTCCCACCAAGATAATAATCCCGATGCTTGAGAAACGCTGCCGCCCTCTTTCGGACCTAATCTACAAAAACGGATGCATGATTATGTCGTCTTGCCCAGGAAGAAAATTTCCAAAGAATATGTCGGTAGCTGCTCAAAAACTCTCTACAAATTGGATGCATGAATGTGTCATCTTTTTCAGGTCGACATTTTCGAAGAATATGTTCATGCTTGGCCGCCCAAAGACATTTGACAGGATTTGCAGGCATCAAAAGAGATTACTGCCAAGAGAAGCATCGAACAACAACAGAGTAACGGCCACCAAAAGCAACAGCGACAGCAGCAGAAGTTACCGCCATGCAGAGGCAAGCATATTCAAAGATGTTGGCCACAGTCGCATCATGTGTCCACCCCATAACACTAACACTATTGCATCCTGATTGACTTCTCGTTCTCTGTTATATTTTGCTTATAATCTTGGAGAATTTACCGTATACAGGATATCGCAGTTGCAGATTTTATTATTTGTTACAAATGTTATAAAAACGACTCATAAATGATCTACATTACATTTCTGTTAGGGAATTCATGGTGTGGTTAGGTTGATAAAATAATAAAGTTTCAGTTTCTGTCTTGTATCTTGTATGTTCAATATTATAATAGTACATAAAATTATTGAGGCTTTTGTTGGAAAAAAATAGCGAATGCCTTGAAACCTAAAATATTTTTTTAATAATATTTATCCTAAAACATTGTTAAATTAAAAGTTTAAAGAAGTTGGGGTAGAACCTAAATATTTTTGTTTACCCTCAAAAAGTATAGACAAAATATAACTTTATAAACCTATAAGTAATTATCCAGTTCCAATATATGTAGAGCAAGGTGTAACAGTTCATTCAAACATGTCAGTGTAGCTTATTGGACTCCGCCTTGCCTTCTACAAACCTCCTTGGTAAATGCTTATACTACTCTTTACCGATATGATATATATTGCATTTTTATTTAAAAGGTTTGGAAATTATATAACACCTAGCCATGAAATCTAAGTATCGATTTTCATAAATTAATTATTTCAATACTTTAATGAAAAAGTTGCTTGTTTCTCAAGTTCGCATATTTTGGTTCAAGCCTAGGCACATCTACTCAAAAGACATTAGGCTTTCACTCATCCATTTCTCTCCTAAGACCCTACCTTGATGAGATGAGCATTGAACCTTAATACTATAAGGAATAAGCTTGCATCATATATTTTTTAAAAATTTCTAATAACACAGTCTCCATTTTTATATTTCCTTATTACTCTTTGGGAACCTCAACATTTGAACATGTTGACTTTCCATGCAAACCACATATATTCAAACCATGTAACAAAGATCAAAACACATTCATTTTTAGGGGAAGGTCTCATTTTTTAATTTCATTCATTGCTATAAGTTTGTCAAAAGTTGTGATGGTTGTAACTACAGTTATTAAAACTTCTAACTTCAACAAGCTACTTTAGCAATGAATTACTAATGAAGGGATACACACTTTAAATAAAGTTTTACCAAAGTTATATGTATTAATATTATAGATTATAGGCCACAAGGATAACTGTAATTATAAGAAGAAATTTTGAAAATAGTGATATCTAATTCACTATCACATTGTTAATTAGGTATTAATTAGTTAAAATACATAGTTTATAGTTTGCAAGTTACAAATTTAATTTCAAGAAATATGTTAATTTAGCATCCTCCTACTATTTAATAATTCAATTTTTAATTTATCTTTTAACATTGAGGGAGGCTAAAAGTCAATAAGCATATTTCTTCTTTTCCATTGTACAAAATGTTATATTAGAGGACCTTGGTAGTTGTACGTTTTAAAGTAGTCTCAAGTTTCTACATTATCCATTCTTTACCGCAACCTAACCAACCTAACCACTGCACAATTCAAATGCTTTGTCCATGTGCAAGTCAAAATCTCTCTTCTTTACAATTCAACGAATATTTGGTTAAGTCATCATTAATAAGGTAGTGGAGATGTAATAGTTCGTCACAGTCTTGCTAGTGGTTTCAAATTCGACTTTGATTAAGTATGATTCTCAGACAACACACCATGTGCTCACGGTAAGTTACAAAACCTCTTCTTTGAATCTACATGAAATACTCAAATGTATTGAAATTTCACACAAAATTGGATCAACATCATCATTAGAACAATTGAAACCACACATATTTTGATAAGACAATTAATTTCAATGAGATGAATGTACTATCAATGGAATAAATCCTTTGGTTTTCCTTCGGACTTTATAATATTTCCTATTTTAGTGTAGTTTCATCTATATTGACAAAGTCCCACACCAAAAGTAACTATTACCTTGCCAAAAACAATTACAACAATTATCAATTTTTAGCATGTGATAAGTCATAAAGCAAGCAAAGACCTTTTAAAGACAAACCATAAATCGATCTACATCTATTATGTGGTAGATTCATGGCAGATGAGGACAGCTTAAAAAAAATTCTAAGTATACATGTTAATGGATATAAAATTTGTAAAATCAAACAATTGAGCACCCAACCTTATGGTTATTATTGCAATAATGTACCATTGTTCTATGCACATTGGTTCATACATAAAATATTTTTTTATATTATTTAAACATGTGTCTTTGTGTCCCATCCCTAGTTGCCGGTGGATGTTCACTAGGAAGTAGGGGTGGGACCCATGGACACACATAAGCATGGTCAAGATGGTCATGGAGGAATTATATGGAATGACCCATAAAGCATTGTAGATCAACTTATGATTTTCCCCTTTTAAACCACTCTCACTAATATTATAGACACCTATCCCAGGCCTGGGAAGTGGGAAGCATGGTTGGACATCCTGGCCTACAAGGTTCAAACATAATGATCATATTTCTTTCTTGCTTTGGACACTAACTTAGTATGTTTTATGCATCACCACAGTTAGTTTTATGCATCACCAACTTCATAACTATAAATGAGCATATCTGTTTAAGACTAACAACCTTTCAAAGATCAGTAGTAAATTTCGAAATTAAATTTGAAGTAAGATCTTTTGTATCGAAATTAAATTTGAAGTAAGATCTTTTGTATATATGTTGGATTTTTTAAAAAAATCATAACTTAATGTTCTTCATAAAAAATGAATCATAATGTAATGACAATAATAGAAAAAGATGCATATGTCACATTCAAGTGAACATACACATGTAGAGACTATGTACATGCCTATTTTCATAAATCCATGGAGAAATAGCATGTAGATTGTAGAGACTACATGGCTTGGTTTTCTCCATGTAGATTGTAGAGACTACATGGCTTGACAAACTAAAACCAAGCCGACTAATCTTTCTTGCGGGGGCAAAGGATATTCTTAGGATTCACGTAACAATTTGGGGCAAAGAATATTCTTGTTCTTATTAGACAGTGAATGCCATAGGGTCTTGCATGCCCATACAAATGCCCATGCATGATCATATGAATGTCCATACCTGTATGCTTGGTGTGTCCACAATGCAGCTTTATCTAATGTGCATCATTTGCTAAGTGCATGCACATAAAAGGCGGCAAAAATAACATTGAAATGAAAAAATGATGTTGAACTATGTATCGGGTGCACCAGAGGTTGTAGTAGGCATAATTTGAAATGCAGTTTAAAGTTGTAGCAACTGACCCATAGTAGGATTTGGTGCAAGGGGAGGGTGCAAGGGGAGGGTGCGATTGAGGAATTGCACGCATTTGTAAACTCTTGCCACTTGGTGAAAGGTAATACGTTTTCCTTGTAAACGGTTTGAACGATGCTTAATCAGTCTAAATTGTTCATGCAATTTGAACATTTTTTTCTTTCATCCATTGTTAGTAATGTGTTGGGGTTTTTCAATGAGCTAATGTTGTTGGGGTTTTTCAATGAGCTGAAAATTGATATCTTAGGGCAGAAAAGCATAAACATACATGTGAATAGAAGCAAAGTTTTGTTGTGAATAGAAGCAAAGTTTTGTTGCTTTCCTACAATAGAAGTGAGTATATGTTTTTTCCAGCAGAATCCATTTGTATTTTTCCTTAACTGATTTTTTTATCCTTGAACAAAATTTTTTAATAACTTTCCTTTTCCAGAATGCAACCTGCATGAGGTTGCACTGTGAAATGCTACCCATAACATCATAGCACTGTTTTTCTCTACTTTACAGTTTGAGTGATCTACGGCTCATAGTCTCATAGTAATGTGTAGAGTAGAGCTAGTTACTATGAGGGAGCTACTACCTACAGTCTAGTAGCATTGTTTTATTTTGTTTTTTGATTTTAAATTACGAGTGTCCTATAGATCGTAGTTGCCTTTAAACTTCTAACTCTGAGGAAATTGCTATTCATAGTCTACTAGCACTGATTTGTTTTTCTAGTTTGAAATTGTGAGAGATTTGCAGCTCATAGTCCACTTTGAACTTTTGACTACGATTGATCTACTACTTGTAGTGTGGTAGCACTATTTCATATAAGTTTTTATAAGTTCATATGCATGACATGTACATGTGCTAATAATGTCTAGATCAATATAAGTTTATAGTGGTTTGATGCAATATCACTATGTCCATATGCATAAGATGTAAATGTTTTGGTGTGCTTCAACATAACAACAACGAGTGCTAATAATGTTACTTTTAATATAGCATAGCTACAGTTGGCTAAGTATTTATGAAAAATTCCTTTCATAGCAGTTGCTATTGTCAAAGTTCTATACAAGCATGAGTGTGGTGAGTAGTATTTTTTGATTTGTACTTATATAAAAAACATAGTAATACACTTGTTGATCAATTATGTTTGTGTTATGTTATTATAAATGTTATTTATTGTTTGAAATTGTAGCTTTTTCCTTGGTTTATGAGCTTAATGTTCAAAGTATTTTGGAGTTGTCAGAAATGTCTATGCTTTTCAAGAAATTAAAACGAATTGGAATCTATAATTGGATGACAATGGAAGGCTGCTATGATAAAAATGTTGTTTACAATTTTTATGAATGGTTGATTGATGGTGTCTTAAATGGGATAAATACTTTGCAAGCCACTGTACATGGTTAGGATTTCATCTTCAATGCAAATGACATTGTAGATATAATACAAGTTTCATGTAATAGTGAGTCAACTATCAAGGAACGATAGTGGAATATAAGTGAAAATCACTTAATTTAGTATCCCCAAACATTTGATAAGAAAGATACCAAACCAAATTACTATCTGGAGTTACTGTTGCTTTTGAAATTTATGCAATGGGCTTTATTTCTAGTAAAATTAATCAAAGCCAAGATTTCTAATAATGTCATTTTACTCATCTGAGCATTGGATAACAATGAAGGTCTTTCTTTTGATATCCCAGTGATCATACTATCTTAAATGAGGAGGCATGTAAGAGCATGGCAACTTGATGATGTTAAATAGTTGCTTCACTTTCCAATTATTATGAGTAAATTATTATAGAAACATAACATGCAGGTTATCCCTACACAACTTTAGGATATAGTGAAGTTGAATCCTGAAAGAATTGTTAGAAATGCATTGTTGTGCAAGAGGCCTAAAAGCTCATCTGATGTCAAAGAAGATGATATACCTTCTTTACAAGATATGTTCCATCATGAGAAATTTTCTCTAAAAATAATTAAAAATAAGCTAGGTAATGTCTTTGATGCATTATGTCAATATTGTGAAAGCAATGCAAAACTTTGGAATATGATGGAGGAGCTAAAACATGACATGTCTCGGTTCCTGCAAGAGTACATTGCACTAAAGACAAAAATTGAGATGCATGTGTCAAATGAAAATAGTTGGATGAAGAAGCTTGTTGTTAAAAATTAGAAAATGGATGATGAAATTATTGCATTGAATACTAAAATATGTATGGTAAGGAATGCCTTGGTGGCAAAAAACACTCACCTTGAGAGAAGAAAGATCATAGAAGACCCTAATAATAGTATGAAGTTGTACATTTTCTCTATTTCTTGAAATCTTTATTATTTTTTGAAGCTTCTCCTTTAATGTCCTTAATGTCAGTGTGTGTAAAAGATTTGAGTGATATGGGTACACCCAAAGTAGCTAAGAGATTATTTATTTCTGCTGAGTACAATAATGAACAAATAATCCATGAGACAAAGAATTTCCATAAAGCAACATGAAACTCAACTTGATATTGTTGTTGCATATGTTATGTTATTTATGAAACTATCATGGTAAGATGGAGTCTTACTTTATTAGCTAATATTTTCATTTTGTAGTTGATGATGATGTTGATTTCAAAACCCCAACTAATGATTGTGCAATAATTGATAGAGTGATGTAGTTGCTTATCTTTGGTATGCTTGACAAGAAAAAGCTTCTAAGGACATCATTTTCCCCATATATTGCCATAGGATACTCTTTTAGCACTTTATATAAACATGGGTGGGGAGAATGGTTGAATGATGACATAATAGATGTCTACATCATGCACTTGAAGGGACATTAGAAGTCATTGTATGGCTATCTTGATTTTTAGAATATAGAATATTTCTCATCTTCAATAGTATGTTTCAATGTTACACGAAGTCCTTTAAGAGAAAGATGCAAATGTATCAAAAGAACTAGAGACAAAGATCAAAGAAAGGCAACAAAAGACCAATTGTAAATGTTGAAAGTGGTACATCGGTTGAGGAGATGTTGAAAATTTTGTTGTAGAAATAGATTTTGTTATAGAGCTTAAGGATAAAACATGTTGGGATGGGTTTTTGCAATATGGATGCACATTCTATTATCTTCCCTTGAGCACTGGTGGGCACTGGGTTCTTTTTGTAGTTGACTAACATATAAAATATTGGTGTGTGATTCAATGCCTTCCTCATAACATCTTGCAGTAGTAAGAAGATTGATGTTGAATTTTATAGACTGTTTGTATGAGGGCCAATTTTTCAGATCTGAAGGTTTCATTGAACTCAAAGATAAGAGGAAAAAAGTAGCTACAAAATGGAATGTAATTTCAGTTGATGGTATTTCTCACCAAGAAACTGGATATGACTATGGAATGTATACAATCATCTATATGCATCACTTGGTATTTTGTGAAGAGTTGAATTTCATTGTCGATTTTATTTCAACATATTGGAAATGCATGATATGCAAAATCCTAAGTTATCCTACAACTTATCAAATTTGGAGAAATATGTGTCTGCAACATATGCTCAATGAGAACTATAGTGAACATGGTCCACTTGTATCAAATGATGTAACTAAATCTGATTATAGTCATTCTTCCATTTCATTTTTTGATGTCATTGGGTTGTAATGCATGTAATCTATGATTTTGTAAATGAGTCTCTGATATCATTTTGTTGAAAGGGACAAGCTTTTTAAATTTTATAAAATTTTTCATAATATAAATCCAATACTATTTTCTATCTTGGCATCCTATTTGATATTCTATTAATCCAATAATTAATTGTTACAACATTAGAAGACAAGGCCTGTAAGGCATAGTCAAGGCTCATATGTTGAGAGAAGGATCATAGTTCCATAAGAATTTCAAATTATAAATTTTTAAATTTTCTAAGTACTCCTATGTTAACCTATGACTCACAAGGCATTCACATTTTTTAGATTACATGGATAGGCATCTTGTACATCACTCACACTAGTTTTGGGATGTGTATGTTTTAGTATGCGAGAACATTGCAGGTCACATTCCTATGCACTATTTGATAGATAGCATGTTGCAAGATAGTGTGGCTCACACCTATCCACATTGCTGTTTTAGTGTCTCTATTTCAGTTTACAAGGATTGTGCAAGCCACATACCATTCAAATATTTCAAAAATAGAGTGTAAGTACACTACGATTGTGAATTTCTTCATAGTTCATAGCCAAAACTAAATTGTAAACAATGTGATGAACATGTGACTATTAGTGTTTTCATTGTTTGAAAAATGCTAACTTGTGATGCACTACCAAATGTAGGTCATCACAGTGCACAAAACTTATGAGGACATGTATATTGTAGTGCATTACAAAATTCAAAATGGATATTGTAAGAAGATTATGACTTGCATGATCCTTCCACTATTTTCTCCAATGTTTTGGGTATTGGCCTATGAGTGAGTTCAAGGTCACAGGACACTTGGACTATTGCATTTCAGTAGACTATGATCAAAATGCAAACCTCATGTCACTATGTAACGTACTATCCCTTGTTAAGGGTGGAAAAAATTATAAACAATGTATTTAATCTTCTAATGAAGGGACACCTCATTATGAGGAGTAATCACTATTCATGTATCCCTTGGGAAAGGGTTTGACCTATGCCATTTAAGGCCAGGGTTAGAGGTCATGCCAAGCATGGAGTTGTAGAGCCTAGAGACGCAAGTAACGAGAGCCAGGTGAAGCGAGACAAAAAGTGACTGATCACCCCTTTGGTAGGACAGCCTAACCATGGTGGTAGTGTCAGATTGCCTCTAAAGCTTAAGTGGTATAAGAAAATAACCCAAAAGGGCATTACAGTACTCTTTTCCATTAATATAATTTTGTCATTTTCCTTGATTAATTATTTAGTACCAATTATTTATTTTCCAATTAATCCATTATTTAAGTATTTATAATATTTTTGGTATATTGTCCATGAAAATGGTGAATGTAATAAATTAAGCATTCATATTTTTATGACATTTGGAAATGGGATGTCACATTTGGTATTAGAGAAAACCATGATTTAGGAATCAAAGTAGAAGAAGAACCTTATTTTATTAGTATTGTTATCATAGAACACAAGTACATTTAGGCAAAATAACAATATGGAGAAAAATATTATTTTATTTTATTATTTTGTAATCAAGAGGAGTGAGAGGAAGTACATCTAAGTAAGATATAGAAAAGAAAGAATAGGGGAAAGAAGTAGAATGAGAAAATAAAGAAAAGGCAACTGTAATTATTTGTTATGACCGAATGATTCAAGAAGATCTATAACTATCTTTAATTGGGATTCTCTTTCTTTAGTAGTAGCATTTGCTTTGCTAAGCATTGCTTTACATCTAGCCAGTTCATCACATCACTATTTGATATATTTCATCATACATTTTTCTGTAGCTACTGATTCTTCTTTTCTTTGAAGTTAAGTCTTTTACATATCCATCTGTATTGATCGATCATCCATGTCCTTTTGCCATTCCTTCTTCTTTCTCTGTAGAAACAAAATTTAAATTATTATGAACAAATCAACAAACAAAGAAGAGAAAAGAGAGAAAGTGAATATATATATATATATATTACCTGAAATTGATCATTGTCAATTTGAAAGAAATGTGCATGAGTATCCAGATGGTGAGCATAACATGTTGCACTATCCAACTCTCCTAAGAGTTTCTCTAGATTTGTTATAGCATCCTCATGAATTGGATGCCAAGATAGAAGTATAAATTATACTAAATCATAATCTACCTTGAAATTGCATGACTATGACTCTCGTAGATGATAGACATCCTCATAAACAGAATAGGGTTTGTTGTAAGAGATTTTTTGATTAATATGCCTAAGAAGCACAAGTTCTTCTTCAGTAGTAGCCACTATCTTTCTCATAGAATACAAAGAACCAGAGATAGAAAATGAAGAAACCACTGGAATAGATTCAAAAATTGTTGTTGGTTCTACCTATGGAAGGGAACCTCTTTCAGGTGTTGGAGGAAAAGAAGGTATGAGTGGTGATCTAGGTGGTGGTGGAATAAGAGTTTGTGCAGAAGTAGCACCTACATCAGCTCTATCCATATCCTAGATAAAATACTATCACTCCATAGACCTTTGCAACAATTTTTTTTAATTAACATCATACAAGGAAAAAAAGAAAATATTCAAACCTTTAAATAATTAAAACTTAACTTTGGTTGCTTTTCCATATCACTGATTTCCTCCTAACTTTGAGCTTTGCTATAAAGCCAATTGACCTTTCTTGGCATCCATAATCTTGCTCCTTATAACCCTTTCATCTTCAAGAAATTCAGGGCACAACTGAGGATTGTAATGAGGAAAACATTTCTTGGGATGATCATAACTTAAGATTATACACATGATCAAAGGTATACAACATAGAGTATAGGATTTTGAAGGATTTTGTTAGGCAGTAGTAATTTTAGTCATAGCAATATACAAAGAAAAGAAATAAGACATCAACCAATTATAAAACCTACTAGTTATGGCATCATGAAGTATGAAAATAGAATAAGAACTTATATTGGATTACTTTCTATACCATAGAACCTTGCTACTGATGAATAGACATAAGTCAAAGTGGTCATCATTAATGAAATCCTTATGGATAGATTGGTTTTTGTGAATGATGAAATCAATAACATAATTGGATAATTCTATCTTACAAAAAGACTTAAATTGTTGAGAATAAGTTGAAGGAATTAAAAAATCCTCTCCTTGTTGAAAGCCTAATACTACTTTAATATCAAGAGGAAAGATCATCACCACTCCAAAAAATAATTGAAAAAAAATACTTTTCTTATTATCATACTGCTAAAACCACTTCAAAAGAATAGGCTTGCATTGAGAAAGTTTAAAAATTGGAAAAACTAGTAAATTAGCCAACCTAGAAGTGGTTAGGAATTGAAAACCATCCTTCCCAAGCAAGCTACGAATCCAATTAGAAGCAGTAAGGACATTATTTTGGTGTAAAAAATATTATTAGGTAATAACAAGCCACTACCTAAAGGGGCTTGAGGTGAAGCTTGACGTTTGGGAGCCATGAATTCTTTATAATAGAAAATCTTCAAGCTTCTTTGTTGACAATATTTTGCTAGTATTAAGTTGTGATGAATAAACAATTCTACTTCTTATATTTATAATATAATCATAGAAATCTTAGTAAAAGCAAAGAGAAAGTATAACTTAAGAAAACAAAAGATTTAATAAAAGTTAACAAATACTTTTTTTTAAAAAGAAAAAGCTAACATTTACTTTTTGTTTTAAAATCTAACATTTACCTTTTTGGATTTTATTATTTTTAGGTTCACTAAAGTAAATTTATCTATGATTTAATGTGACATACTCTTTGAAGCAATTCCAAAAATACCAATTTTTATCAAAATCCAAACGGGCCCTATGGTTGGCTGGCACCCCCATCCTACTGCTGCAACCAACGAACAGTCTAGAGTTGAGGCAGCATCACAAGAGGAAGAGGTGCGAATACAGTGAGGGGATCACTATGGCTAGAAACAATGTCGTGATTACCCCTCCAGGCACTAATCGTGAATGGGACTAATAGAGACATACCCTGGAGGGCAAGGCGCTAGCGACAAAAGATTGTACCACAGGTGATGAGTGGCGAGGTACCCCTACACTCAACCATACGAAACGAGCGTCGCACGTGTGATCCGGTCGAACTCCGCAGATGGACTAGTTGTGGCACCTAGATAGTTAGCCTTAGGTCGCAGTTTGCTGTCTTCCCATCTAGACTAGTTTTGCATATGTCACGTATGGTTTAGTCTAGATGAGGTGTATGATGTGTTCTAATTCTAACGCTACTCCTGATGGCAATGGAAAAGAATATTAACTAAGCTAAACTAAGAGGAAAAGGTAAGAAAATCTAATCTAGCCTAAGTGCAACGAGCAACCGATTCCTTGATCAAGCGTACACATCTTGGACCTCGTGCACGACT
>MNCI01016973.1:141747-245172 GCA_015680685.1 Gnetum montanum | reverse complement strand
TTTCATCGTCATATAGTTCGTTGGTTCTCCAATGAACTTCCTCACTAAGTGTGGCATTATTATCATCTTGTTGGAGAGACATTGTTGTGCCTTTTTATAATTCTTCTTTTTAAGAGATATATCGTTAAGCTCTTTACAGCGACCTTGTATGATATAACTAATCTAGATAACTAGCACCATCCCCAGAAACGATGCCAATGATGAGTGGCGAGGTACCCCTACACTCAACCATACGAAATGAGCGTTGATAGTTAGCCTTAGGTCGCAGTTCGCTGTCTTCCCATCTAGACTAGTTTTGCATATGTCACGTATGGTTTAGTCTAGATGAGGTGTATGATGTGTTCGAGTTCTAACGCTACTCCTGATGGCAATGGAAAAGAATATTAACTAAGCTAAACTAAGAGGGAAAGGTAAGAAAATCTAATCTAGCCTAAGTGCGACGAGCAACCGATTCCTTGATCAACCGTACACATCTTGGACTTCGTGCACGACTGCCACTGGGACTACCAAGCATAGGCCTAGGTACGCCACTGGGATTACCAAGCGCAGACCCCAAATACGCCACTGGGTTACCAAGCGTAGATCCCCCTAGCTACACCACTGGGCTACCAAGCAGTCACACTTAAATGCTCGTAATCAAGTCGAACTCGTTCCGCTTCTAGGAGTTTAAGGGTTGAGAGACTAATCGCGATAAGTAACCGATTCCTTAACTAGCCGTACACACCCGTAGATGCTCGTAGTCAAGTCGTACTTACACCGCGCTATGAAAGCAATAAATAACATGAAATAAATAACAATAAATAAACTAAGTGAATGCTGCAATGATGAAGTAATCTCGATCTTTATTGCCGGTCATGTGCGTGTCCAAGTACGGCACACTCGAATAAAGACACCGTACAATCACATTCACCACACTGCTGGCAGACACGGGAAAATTCTAACTCTGGAGGGATCAAACTGCCAGAGCTTCGCTACACTAAAACTGGGATGGAAATGAGGGAGAGCCACCTCTTATTTATAGAAATTGCGGCTGACTGCAATATCACGTACGCGATATCATAGGGAAGGACGCGATATCCCGTACGCGATATCGCGGGGGATGCGATATCGCATCAGCTACGATATCGCGTACGCGATATCGCGGCTGATGCAAACCACGTCTCATCAACAGACAACACCAGGGGGCAGCACCTGCCATCCCCTACATAGTCGCCAATCCAGACATTGCTCTAGATCGAAGATGTCATCAAGGACCATATGACAGGCATTGTCTAGATAATTGAGGAAAATCAACGCCACCTCACAGCCGGCCCAGGGCAGTCAAGACTAAGCCCGCAAACAGTCAAAGAGAACCATCATTCCAAGCACAATTCCCCCAAAAGTTAGCTGGGGGGAGGGGTATGTAGGAGACTCCTAGGGGAAGCCCAGTTCAAAAATGTGCTCTGATTAACGTTCGGGAAGGAGGTGGCTAACTACCCGCGAGGATGCCCACAGTAGGGGTGGCCCTTGGGGATTTATGGGTTATGTTCTCGGCTAGTGAGGGGCCAGCAGACCTAGCCTGCACTGTACATCTGTATAGCTTTTTTTTTGGGAATACAAATTTGCTCGATTTTTTCCAAAAAAAAAACTTATGGTTTAGAAGATATGGTCATTTTTAGTTTATGTGAAATTTAAAAATTTAAAATTAAAAAAATAATAATAATATAAAAATGATTTTTTTAAAATTAAAATTTTTTTTCAAATAAGGGTTTCGAGTTTAAACCTAAGCCCCAAATTATTAAAAGCATATATACATATATATATTAAAAGAATATAATAAAAAAATTTAACTTAGGACCTGTGGCACAACTACAGCAAGGCTGTGGCCAATTATGCCAAGGTTGTGGCCTAGCTACAACTAGCCATAGCTAGCCATGAAAGGGCTATAGCTATAAGTTTGGCCTATAGAAGAAATTGTGCCTATGTAACCTTGATTTTTATGCCACTTCTACCGCACTGTGCTACTTGTGCTACCACTATCCCCCATTGCATTGCTCGTGCCACCGCTATCCCCTACTACTATCATCTCTTGCACCCCTACCACTACCACATAGCCTACCATCCTACACTATGTAACCCTATTGCTCTACACTATGCAACATTGCCATCACCTACAACTGTGCATCGCCTACAACCACACCTCGCCTGCAACTGCAAAGGCCATCATCGCCTTCTCTCTGTCTCTCATCATTACCTCCCACATTGTCCATCATTGCCTTCTACAATGCCCATCATTACCTCCCACACCACCCATCATCACCTCCCGTGTTGTCCATCACCACATCTTGCATCGCCTATAATTGCCTTTCATGCCACCCATCACTACCTCCTACATCATCCATCACTGCCTCCTGCATCATCCATTACTATCATCTACACTACCCATTATCACCTTCTAGCCAGCATGTGGACCCTAGAATGGGTAGTTCATCAATTAATGGAAAAATTAAATTTTTTTTGATAATTGACAGGAATTTTTGTCAATTGATGAAAATTTTTCAAAAAAAAATTTGTACCCATCAATGTTAGTTTAAATAAAATATGTGCTCAATTATTTACAAAAATTTAAATTGGCATCATGGTAGTAACAAAAATAAAAATTTTGTCATTAAGTGTACACATCCTAGAGTAAAACTAGATGGGTGACCTCTAGGGAAGTTTTGAAAAATGTGAAAATTAAAAAATTTAAAATAACTATAAATTTTGAATCCAGAATCCATTTTCAACCAAACAAAAACTAATTCCAATAGACTTGAACCTTTTGGACTTAATGGAATGGTTAGATTTAGCCTTTAGATTACAAAAAATTAGCTTTTAATTCATTGATTTAGGTTCCAAAAACATTTAGGATTTGGTACTCGATGAGAAATCCATAGCAGTTTCAACTGCTTTCACAACTGACTAAATGAGTTTGAATCCCATAAAAAGGGCCATAGAGGCTAAGGATTCTCAACATACCTAATTTATTTGAGTTACCAATGTCTAGAACCTGAATAATAAATTGGAGAGAAATGGAAGCCCAAGTCAATGACCGAATGAATTTCCTTAAAGATTAAATTAATGAGATCAAGAGTGTTCAAGAAGAATTTCAACACTCAAACCAAGGGTTTAGGATAGTGATGCAAAATATGTCTAAAGAAATTAAGAAATTATCCCAAAATTCGAAGGATAAATGGTTAGAAGTGTAAAGAGAGATGGATTCCTTTGCAAACTCCATCAAGCAATTAACCAATCATCTTATTCAAATTTCCAATCCTACCCATGGTCTACCTAGAGAACAACATTAAGATTAACCTCCCACTAGGAATCCACAACAAACACAACCTCCACCTATTAGTGAATAGGATACTGAAATCCATCCTACAGACTATAGAACTAAAATTGAAGGTGAAGGATATGGGAGCTGGTTTAATCCACCTAGAGAATCATTGACAAATTTTATGCTAAGAAAGTAAAATTAAATCATTATGATGGAGCCATTAGATCAAATGTTAAGGCAAAGGATTGGCTTGATACAATGAAAAATTACTTCAATATGTTGAATTTGTCAAGCTATGAACATCTAGAAGTTATCTCCTTGTATTTAAGAGGACTTGTAGCAACATGATGGAATGGATTGAGATCTCAAGGTTTGATTACAAATTGGCTTAATTTTTGTCAATATTTTAAATAGAAATTTGTCCTCTATTATTTTCTCAAAGAGCGTAAAGTGAGATTTGATTCCTTAAGGTTGGAAAAATGATTTGTAGATGATTACTACAAGGAATTTTGTGATCTTTCTTAGTATGTAACTCACTAGGATGAGGGAGAATTAGCTTCAAAATTCATTAGAGGACTACATGCTCAATTATGTTCCTAAACACAAGCCCATAATGCTCAAATTGTTGATGAAGCATAGATAATTGCTAAGGATTATGAGGAATCGAATCAAATATGAGTGACCCTTTGACAAGAAATTCTTTGACAAACCACTTTTTCATAACCAATGGTAGAGGAGACATCAACAAAAAAAGCTCAATCAGGATTTGGATGTTTCTTTTGTGGTGAAGATCATTTTAAATGAGATTACCTGAAATTTCAAGCAAATATACAAAGGACCAACCAAATAAGAGATCAGAAACCAAACCCAAAAATGAACAACAAAAAAATTCCAGCCACTACCACAGTCGTCAAGAAGATATTTGCATAAAGTAAATTAGGTTTGTGAAAATTTTAATTTTCTTTACTAATTTTTAAAGGTTCAATTGAAGGTAAAAAAATTAAATTTTTGATTGATAGTGCTGCCGGTGATAACTTTATTTCTCCAAAGTTAATTAATTTATTGAAATTAAGTCTACCTTCCAAGAAAATTATTAAGAGAGAATTGGCAGATGGAACAATTGTGAGCAAACACATCAGGTATGGAAAAATTAACTTTACCTTGCAAAACATGTCTTTCGTTGATGATTTTTTTTTTAATTTGAATGAAGTGATGTTGATGCAATTTTAGAAATGTCTTTCTTACAAAAATTTGATGTTTCCAACTTTGGAACTTGTATTTTAAAAGTTCTAACCATTGACGGAGTCAGGGTTCTAAAGGGGATAGGAACAACAAATAAAATTCATATGATAACTATTAAGAAAGCAAAAAGATTAGTGAAAAAAGGTGCTACAATGTTGGTTGTTAAAGTAATCCAACCTTATAAATTTTCAAGTGTTGAGATCCCGAATGAACTTAAGGAATATATAGATTCAGTATTTGGTGAAACTAGAGAACTACCTTCAAAAAGAACTATTGAACATGCCATTGATATTTTTCTTGGTACACAACCTATCTAAAAATCTCATTATAGATTTTCTACTTTGGAATTAAGGGAATTAAAAGTATAATTAGACCAATTATTGGAAGAAGGGAAAATTAGACCTAGCATATCACCTTGGGGTGCACCAGTTTTATTCGTTAAAAAGAATGATGGTACACTAAGATTATGCATCGATTATAGAGCATTGAATAAAGTGATGATTAAAAACACTTATCCTTTACCTAGAATTGATTATTTATTTGATCAAATTATGGGTGCATGTTATTTCTCAAAGATTGAATTAAAATTAGGTTATAACCAAATAAGGATTAAGGAGAAAGATATTGAGAAAACTGCTTTTAGAACTAGATATGGATTATATGAATTTGTTCTGATGCTATTTGGATTAACTTATGCACCTACAACATTTATGACATTAATGAATAATATTTTTCATGAATATCTTGATCAATTTGTTATAGCATTTATGGATGACATACTTGTTTATTCTAAATGAAGAGAAGCACATATCCAACATTTAAAAACTACAATGAAAATTCTTAAAGAACATCAATTAAAAGCTGAATTGAGTAAATGTGAATTCTTTAAGGAAGAAGTTTCATACATAGGACATATAGTTTCCAAGAAAGGATTACAAGTAGATCTAGCAAAAATTAGTGTGATCTGGGATTAGCCTGAATTAAAAGATGTTGTAGTAGTTCGCAGTTTCTTAGGGTTAGCCGGTTTTTATTGATGTTTCATTAAAGATTATTCTACCTTGGTATACCCATTAATTGACCTTTTTTTAGGAGAAAAATGTGTTCAAATTTGATAAAAAATGTAGGGAATATTTTCTCAAATTAAAGATGCTACTTACAAAAACACCTATTTTGAGAATTTTGGATGAAGATCTACCATTTGAAGTATCCACTAATGCTTGTGGAATAGGAATTGGTGTAGTTCTTTCATAGGAAGATAAAATGGTATGTTATGAATCTTGAAAATTACAAGGAGCTGAGGTAAATTACTTAACCTATGATTTAGAATTACTAGCAATTGTTTATGCTGTGAAAGGTTGGAGACATTATCTTTGTGAAAAAAGGTTTGTACTAAAAACATATCATGAAAGTCTAGAATATTTGCAAAGAAAACCTATTTTGAATACTCGTCAAAGGCGATGGATAGAATTACTAGCAAAATATGATTTTGAAATCCAATATATTCCTGGCAAGAAAAATATGGTAGCTAATTCCCTTAGTTGAATGTGGAATTTAATGATAAGTGTTGTAACGACCCCTATGGAAGAAGAAATTAAGGAACAAATAAAAGAAGACCCTTACTTTAAAAATATTCTAACCAATATTTCCTATGATCCTTAATATCAACTTACTTCTAATGGTTTATTGATGAAAGAACAAAGAGTATGCATACCAGAAGGAAATTGGAGACTAAGGTTATTGTGTGAAGCACATGAAGTGCCATACGCAGGACACCTAGGTTATATTAAGATCTATATGATAATTTACAAATCTTATTTTTGGCCTGGAATGAAGAATGATGTATATGAATACATTAAAAATTTTCCAACATTTTAAAGAATAAAAGCTAAATAGAGAAAACTTAGTGGATTATTACAACCTCTAGAAGTTCCAACCTAGAAATGGGAAGATATCACTATGGATTTCATTGTGGGATTGCTAGTAACCAGAAAAGGAAATGACTTGATTTTCATAGTAATTGATCATCTATCAAAGATGACACATTTTATAGCTTTGAAATCTACAAACATAGCAGAAGAGATAGCCCAAAAATTTGTATGAGAAATATTTCGATTACATGGTTGTCCAAAATCTATCACTTCAAACAAAGATCCCAAGTTGATATCTAAATTTTGGAAAAATTTCTTCAGAGAGCTTGGAACCCAATTGAAATTTAGCACAACTTATCATCCTAAGATTGGTGGACAAACTAAACATGTGAATACAATATTAGAAGATATCTTACAAAGCTATGTCAAGAGTAGACAAAAAACGTGGGAGGGTTATTTACATTTGGTAGAATTTTCCTATAATAACAATTATCAAGGTTCCATATATCAAACATCATTCAAAGTAGTATATGAACGTAATTTTCATACACCATTAACCTAGATAGATCCAACCTTAAGAGTAGGATGGAAGGAAGAAGAAATGTAAATAATGGAAAACATTGTTACAAGAGTTAAACAAAATTTACAAGCTACCCAAGATAAATATAAAGGATATGTAGATTGACATTGACTTAAAAAAGAATTCCAAGTAGGAGATCAAGTATTATTGAGAGTAAAACCTACCATAAGTTCTATTAAATTGGGAAAATATACTAAATTACCACCTATATTTTGTGGACATTTTGAAATCTCTAAAAGAATTGGTGAAGTAGCATATCAGTTGAATCTTCTAGAAACGTTAAAAACTCATCCAATTTTTCATGTGAGCTTGCTGAAGAAATTTCATGAAAATGATGTACCATATCTATTGGATTGGAATACTTTTCCATTATGATCCAATGCCAACTTTGAAGTAAAACCCATTGCTATTAAGGACCAACGAAGTGAAATAAAACTATCAACAAAGTACTTGTTCAATGGTCAAATTGTGATTAATAGACTTGGGAAAATAGGGAGTTTATTTTAAATACTTACCCAAAATTTTCTTATCATCATGATATTGAATGATAGGTTGAATTTATTATGGATGAAATAAATTATGTTTATAATTTTTGATCTTTTATTTGTATAGATGATAATGAGGAAATGAAGAGAACTGAAGCTAAGGAGCATAACAATGAAGTAGCCGTTGAGTAGCTGGATATAGAGAAAGTGCGTGAGGATGAGCTATATTTTTAAGGGGGGTAGATTATAATGTCTCATCCTTTGTTAAGGGTGCAAAAAATTGTAAACAATGTAATTAAGCTCTGAATGAAGGGGCACCTCATTATGAGGAGTTATGACTATTAATGTATCCTTTGGAAAAGGGTTTAACCTATGTCATTTAAGGCCAAGGTTAGAGGTCATGCCAAGCATGGAGTTATGGAGCTTGGAGAGGCAAGTAACGAGAGTTGGGTGAAGTAGAACAAAAAGGGACTAATCACCCCTTTGGTAAGACAACCTAACCATGGTGACAGTGCCAAATTGCCTCTCAGACTTAAGTGGCATAGGAAGACAACCCAAAAGGGTGTTATAGTATTCTCTTCCATTAATATAATTTTTCCATTTTCATTGCTTAATTCTTTAGTACCAATTATTTATTTTCCAATTAATCCATTATTTAAGTATTTATAATATTTTCAGTATATTGTCCATGAAAATGGTGAATGTAATAAATTAAGCATTTGTATTTTTATGACATTTGGGAATGGGATGTCCTACATTGACACTGTATTCAATACACATTTGGAAATTGATTGTGATGTTATTTTTTCTCATAGTGCCCTCATAGTATAACTTACAAGCACTATTAATTACATAATGCACTTGTAGTATGTACTCTTTGGAATGAAAATACGTTAAACAACAATGAAAACTTTCGAAAGACAAGATAATGAATATGTAGAAATACTATGTAAAATGGAGGTTCATCCAAAACACAAGATACTATATCCATATGTTATACCCATATCTTGAAGTTGTTAGAGAAATTTATCCATATACAACTGAAAAAATCATCAAATCAAATGTTCTAATCACAGAAAATAAAATACTACATCTAACAACAACATTTAAGTCAACACATTTATTAGAACCATTGAACATAAAAATCGTGCCATGGATCCTTATATTGATTATAAAAAAAGTGCCAGTTAGAGACAATGTAAATACTTAAATAGCATCCAAAAGCAATGTTAGAGGCAACTATGCCAAAATACATAAATAGTTGCAAAAATCAATACATAAACATAGACATAATGGTCTAGGTAGATCCTACTGCATTGATGCCTTGAGGATCATTTGGAGCATTAATTTTCATGAAATCTTTCTCTATGATAGTATCATCAACTTGGGTGACTGGTTGCTCCTCCTCTCTAGGTATTCTTGACATTCCTACCTCTAACTCATGGTTCAAAATGGTCATATACACAAAAATGGGGCCTAGAATATCCTCCATCACCATTGAACAAGAGGACCCATGCAATAACTTGAAATTTTCAAATGAGTATTTACCCAGAGACTCAACATTCACAAATAGGCAGGTAAGCCTCCTATCCACTTGTTCAAAGTGGTCATTGATCTCAAAATGCATGGTATCCATGTAGGCAATTAATCTATATTTTAGAAAAATAGTGCTATGAAATCTGCATACTACTATTATTGCTACTAGCCATGATTGATAGGTGCAATTTGCATCTCCTTGTTATGCCCATTAAAGTCATCCTAGTTAGCCTTCCCACCATCTCCTTTGACATGTGGATCTAAAAACTATGTGAGATCATTAACTTGTGTCCTAGAGACCTGTTGGGTGTAGAATGCATATCCAAAATGTGGCAGATGATTCTCACCAAACATTTAGACATCATAGTCATCCATCTCACGTTTCAAGATTTGCCAATGCTTGAAAAGAGCAAACATGACTGATGGAAAAGGCACTACTATAGCATCTTTGTTGATGATCTCCATTTACCACATGATAATGTGGGGATAGTTCAGCGAATAGTCCCACTTCAAATATAGTAGGACCATGAGGATGAAGGACATCACATAAGTATGATATATCATAGCTAGGAGGTTTGTGTAAATTACCCAAATGAGAACTCTCCATCGTGGGCTAAAGTTCTTATATTGTCATCTTGTCTCATCAGTTTCCACCTTAGGAACTCTACTCGACAACTATATTTTTTATTAGAGGTGGTAGTTACAAAATACTCCCACTATGGTCCAATTTTCATGTGGAGTGCACACCCCAAGACATCGTCTGAAAGTGTATAGGTAGCATCACTAATTTGGACCACCCTTGACACAACTAATCTGCAATGCTGTGCAACATAGAATTGACAGGCCTTCTCTTGATAGTAATCATGATCTCTAGGAAATGAAGATGACATTCTACAAGATTATTAACCATCCAATGGAAAATAAGTTGCATGAAAGTGGTGAAGTCCCATGGACTACACAAGGGGGTTGATCTCAACTTCACCTCCCCTTGTTGTTGCTCCTATCATGCCAATGTCTCTTCTACAAATTGATACTTCTGTTGATCTTACTCTTTTTAAGCATTTTGTATAGGTGCTTGAGAGCTTGCTTGATATCTTCCCTATGTTTGTTTGTTCTCTCATGCCTTTGCCAATTTGCTAGATCTCCTCTTGGCATCTGCTAGTGCTGATTGAGATGATAATTCTCTATAAAAACATAGACATGTAATATGGCATAAATTTTTAAAATTAAATCATTGTTGACCAACTTTAATTAATGATTGAAAAAATAAAAAATTGTATAAATATCAATTTCAATTCAATTTAAATCAAACTTATGATTTTCAGTTTGTAGACAATGTGCTAGTATCTCTACATTCCAAGTTTTTCCAAACATGCAACAAAACTACTTTCATTATCTATTTCAATAGCTATTTCAGACATTTATTTTTGAAAGAATGCCTTAACAAATAAGATACATTATAATTGTTATCCAATGAAAATGATAGCAAAATCAAGCCACCTTCTTAAGTAAGCTAAGAATAGTAAACTACTCAAAACTTAAAAGATAATAACAAGTATAGTTATAACCTGAATAGAAAATTGTTTAAAGGCAAAAATAAGCAAAAAAAAAAAATGTGCAAAGAGTCCATGGCTGTCAACATGAAAATTAATGTAATGTTATTAAGGAATAAAAACTCCCTAAATTTTTCTCAATTTAACCATTGATGTTTTAAGTATTTAATGAATTTTGTGTTATCTTGAAACTTGTTAATAAATTTATCTATTTCCACAGCAACATCTATAATAGTTCTACATTCATTCATTATATGATTAAGATGATTAACCATTGCTTTTCTTTGATTAAAATCCCTAACTTTGGTTGTGAGGTTCTTCCTCCATGCCCTCTAAACATGCCAAATGCATAAAGAAATTTCTCCTAAAAATAGACCTAATAAAGAATCAAATTTTACCATGTGTATGGATATCTCAACTCAAGGTAGAATGATTTCAAGTATGTGTTATGATGCCTTAGTATTTACCTCACAGTATTCATTTCAGCCTTTGAGACATCTAGCATGAAAACATTTACTATCCAATTATGATCCTTAGCCTTGCCTCTATGATGGATCTCTAAAACCCAAGTTGTTATATCATTTTTGATGCACTAGGAGGATATCACCCATGCAACTAAAGTCTATTATTATATGTATCAAAAGCCATCACCGTATGAAGATGAAACTACAAAGAGAACCACAAATTTGTAATAAGATAATGTCTTCCTCTATTTTAACACTATTAGTTTCTAAAAATTAATGATGGAAATAGTTATTATAACTTACACATTATTTGTTAGTGTTGAAAACGGAATCCATTGCAAGGATACTACATTGAGGTAGAGCTATCATCTTCTTAAGCATCCAAGGTGATTGCAACCTAATGATACATGGGACACCTTATTCTTGATTCTCCTCTTGGTAGTAAAAGAAAAAAATCACTAGTCATTTGGTACCATAGCTGGGTAGTAATTTTATCATGATAGTTTTTTTATAATTAGGGATTAAGTGTTGTAAATGTTGTATATTCCTTTTTTAGTTAGAAAAATATCCATCTTTCTTAATACCCTGAAGTCCTACCCTCCCTTAAAAAGATCTTTGATATACATGTCATAGATAAGATCTATTGGTAATCCTCACATACACACTATCTTCTTACGCACCTCATTGGAAATGTGTATGGATTGTGAATTTATTTTATCTATCTTTTCATTGAGCAAGCCATGACAGTAAGCTCCTAATGTTTCAAGATGATTCATTTCTCTATATATAATACATGTAAAATGATCAGCTCCTCTCATATAGCAAACAATGAAATTACATTGATAGCCAGTATTCCTTCCTATCTTATTTCCTTTTCTACCTCCCCTGGGTGCTATCCTTATGGTAACATTTGGTCCATAATTGTAATGATAACTAAAAAAATAGACACATTTAAACAAGGTTGTAGTATTCTAAATTGTGCATCTTTGTATTATAAGACATTATAAGATATATTAAAAATAGTCGTAAGTAACTTATATTATCTAATTTGTGTAATGGTTTGCTCATGAACTAGTATCCTTTCTCCATTTTTGTTGTTTTTTAGTTCTATAAAAAAATTTGCAGGGAAAGATCTCACTCTTCTATTCACCCTCAATAAAATCATCTGCTATTTTCCTATATATCCAAGTGAATGCACTATCATAGTAATAAGAACATTGAAGATCATCTTTTGAGAAATGTCATTTTGGGAGATTTTGTATTTCATGTTGCCACATAGTTTCCCAGAAACTTGCATGCTATTATGTTCCTTGCATTCTTCAAAATTTCTACACAATACATATGAAACATACTTATATTTTAGATACCATATTCATCACTAACTCAATGAGATATGATTGAAATAAGGAAAAGCAATGTGCCATATTCTACACTAACTTAATGAAACATGTTTGCAGTTCTTTTTTACCTTTATAACTCGCAATGCTACAATTTGTTACAACTCACATATAAGTAGGCAAGGCATATTTTCCAATGGAGCTTGCAATTTACTAGATGAGTTACAAGGCATTGTGAGAAGACCCATACCGCAATCCAAGGTTTGCAAGATAGACAAATTAAAAGTATCACACACTACATAAATCCCATAGACCTTTCAATAATATCCTATGAGTTTTTATGATTTGAATTATCTTGTATTGTCAATAGGTAATATTCATATAAAATAAAAACCCTAGCATATAGCAGAAAAGATTGAAAATTAACAATTGATGCTTAATAGCCTCTTTGGATTCCAACATTTTTCTGGTAAACTCTGTATTTAAATCAAAGGTTTATGAATAATCATTTGATGATGGTTACATTTGATGAGTTGAAAACCTAGATATGACATTACGAATTGTAATAGATTTTAGGATTGATAACTTAATATTAGATGATTGAAATGAGAGTAAGCACTATATTTTATTATCAAAAAACATTGTTCTATCAATCATACAAATAAAGAAATCCACTTAGCAGAGGTGCATAATCAATCCCTTGAAATTTTGATCTAGAATGAAATATCATCAACCTCAAAGACAATGTGATTAGTCCTACAATGCTCTTCTATTTCTTGCAATTTTCACCATGCCTCCTGAAATATACACAGTGAAGAAATAGGTGGAAATTTGTTTGTGGTTTTTATTTTTTATTGTACATATAAACTACGATTCATAATACACAATGAGGTTATTGGTATATGTAAGAAAGCTATGAGGGACTACAAAAAGTAGTCACATGTAGATCTAACTAGAAGATAGTTAGAGAAACTGGAAAGCCTAAAAATGCAAGCAATCACTTCTTTTCAGAAGGTTTTGATGTCTTCTAGTGAAGGTTGTGCAAGGTTGCTACTTGCACCTAGTCGCGATTTCTAGTTGGCTTCCTTCTAGATGCCTCTCTACCTTCTAGAAGCTAGAAATTGTAAGCATTTTCTCCCTACCAAAAGGTCTCAATCCCTTTCAGATGGACTTCTACCTATTGGATGATCCTCAACATTCTAGAAGTGTTGAAATACAAGTAGTTTCTCCCTTTTGAAAGGTTTTGATGCCTTCCAATGGAGACTATGTAAGGGTGCTACTCACACTCACTCATAATTTCTGGTTACCTTCCTTTTGGATGTCTCTTTACCTTCTAGAATCTAAAAACTATAAGCATTTTCTCTCTACCAAAAGGTCTTCAATCCCTTCCAGATGGTCTTCCACCTTCGAGTTGATCCTTTGCCTTCTAGAAGCCACAAAATGCTAGTAGTTGCTTCCTTATGAAAGGTTTTGATGCCTTTCAATAGAGACTATGTGAGGGTGCTACATGCACCCACATGTAGTTTTTGATTACCTTACTTTTAGATGCCTCTCTACCTTTTAGAAGCCAAAACTATAAGCATTTGCTCCCTACTGAGAGGTCTTAATCCCTTCTAGATGGTCTTCTACCTTCCAGTTGATCCTATACCTTTTGGAAGCCTCAAAATGCAAGCAATTTCTCCCATTCAAAAGGTTTTGATGCCTTCTAGTGGAGGCTACATGAGGTTGTTTCTTGCACCTACTCATAGTTTCTAGTTACCTCCATTTTGGAAGCCAAAATTTATTCACATTTATTCACTACTGGAAGGTCTCAATGCCTTTCATATGGTCTTCTGCCTACCAGATGATCCTTTGCCTTCTAGAAGTCTCAAAATGCTTGTAGTTGTTTCCTTTTAGAAGGTTTTGATGCCTTCTAGTGGAGAGTATAGGAGGGTGCTACTCACACCCTTGTAGTTTTCAGTTATCTCCCTTTTGGTTGCTAGAAATTGTAAGCATTTACTTTCTACTAGAAGGCCTTAATCCCTTTTGGATGATTTTCCACCTACTAGTTGATCCTCTACCTTCTAGAAGCCTTGAAATGTAAGAAATTATTTCCTTTTAAAAGGTTTTGATGCCTTCTAATGGAGATTTCATGAGGATGCTACTCACACCCATCGTAGTTTCTAGTTACCTTCCTTTTAGATGCCTCTCTACCTTTTAGAGGCTAGAAACTATAATCATTTTCTTCCTACTGAAAGATATCAATCCCTTTTGAATGGTCTTTTACCTACTAGATGATCCTATGCCTTCTAGAAGCCTTGAAATATAAGCTATTGCTCCCCTTTAGAATATTTTGATGCCTTTTGGTGGAGACTGCATGAGAGTGCTAATCATACCCACTCAAAATTTCTTGTTACCTTCCTTCCAGATGGCTCTATGCCTTTGGGTAGCCAAAAACTATAAGCATTTGCTTTCTACTAAAAGGTTTAAATTCTTTTTAGATGGTATTCCACCTTTTAGCTGACCCTTTACCTTTTGAAAGCCTTGAAATGCTAGTAGTTGCTCCGTTATGAAAGGTTTCGATGTCTTCTAATAGAGACTACATGAGGGTGCTATGCGCACCCACTTGTAGTTTCTACTGACCTTCCTTTTAGTTGCCTATCTACCTTCTGATAAAATGTAAGCAATAAATCCATTTTGATAGCTACCAATGCCTTCTGGTGGGGCTGCGTGAGGTTGCTAAGCATATTAAGTCATAGTTTTCGAAGATCCTTCTTCTAGTTTGCCACCTACTAGAAGGTGCTCGCCATAGGCCCTCATATTATATGAAATCTGAGCATATGCTAGTTGCAATTCATCATCGTCAACATGCATATGTATTCATGTATAGTTGAAAGACATCCATAAGCATGATGACACATTACACATGTACACCAATTGACACCATACATAAACATGGCCATGTGAATGGGAGTTTCTAAATTCCAACAAAATTTTGCATATAGCTTGAGCTGGTCAAAGGTCCATAAACCCCAAGTGTAGGGGATTTGCAATAGAATTAGATTGGAAAAGAAAGCTAGCTATTACTTTTAAGCCTTCTTGCATTAAGGTTTTTATTTTTCATACAATATTTGCTTTCTTCTGGACAAAAATCATTTTTTATATACTAAGTTGCATTAAAATAAAATATAGTAACTTTTATAATGTAATGATCAAATTTATATATATTTAATTATGTTATGGTTACATCCTAGCTACAAACCACTTCTTACCTTTCTCATAGCCTTAGGAATGAAAAAGTATTTTGATCTTTCAATTTGAATCAGGTTCTTTCGTTCGATAGATTATACCATCAAAAAGCTATCTAGTATGGCTAAAATTAGTTCTAGTGGAAGGAGATAATGATAAAAGAAAAATAACCATGTTGATAAACTCACCAACGATTACATATAGAAATAGTAGCATTAAAAGATGCAGCTAAGGCAAGGTCATGGTCAACATCTATAATGATGTCATACCTATGAATCTAAAGTAAATCTTGATGAGAAATTTGAAGTAAAAAATAAGTTAAAAGATTATATCTCCACAAAAATAACAAAATTCTTTTCAAGCATAAAATTTTCATGTATTTAAAGAAGGAAGGTGACCTTGGTTATTGTCCTTGTCTAAATGATTTTTGTATTATAGATTTGTTTTTAGGCATAAAGTTTTCATGTATTTAAAGAAATTATTAAATTTAAAATTTTGAGAGAACTTCCATCTATATATGATATTTTTTACTAGATAGTGAAGAATGAAGGGAAGAGGTACACCATTATGGAGTCATGCACATGAAGTTTGGAAGAAGAAGTTAAGATAAAGGCCTATGCATTAAGCAATGGTGGGACTACATTACAGGCAATGGTAAGAAAATAAATGGTTAGAATCATCATAAACAACTATTAAGATATTATCAGATTTTCTTATTTTCCTTATACATAACTAAAAAATGTGTAAAATGGCACTAAATCCTAGGCATGATTTATAAGGTCCTTAATGAGAATGATAAGATAGCTAAGTTTATATGTTGCTATATATTAGATTAATGAAGAGAGATTCTAAAGAAAAAGCCTAATATTTTGATGGATTTCTTTTCAATTTTTCATCCTTATAACTAATCATGGAAAACCTCCACTTTAGGGTAGGAAAAGGATTAGATTTTTCCCTTATTCAAAAGCACCATCACAGGTTTTCACTTCTTATTAAAGGATTTCTTGTAAAGAGAAGGAAAAAACTCTCTCTAAAGACAAAAGAACATATCAATAAAAAATAATGAAGAAATATCAATAGTAGTTGAAAGATTTCCATCTTTGAGCCTTTAAAATAAAAAATAATCAGAACATAAAAAATAAATTAATTGTTTAGTTTTCACTAGGATATTTTGTACTTGAAGTTGTAGTTGAAATGCATGACATCTTTGAAAATATGATATTTGACTCCAAAAGAAGAGATCATAGTTATGCTCTTGTTGCTAAAAAATAATTGCACATTGAATTTTTGAAATAAAATAGAGAAGAAGTAGTCAAAAACACTTACAACTATGCAAAAAGAAAATATATAAAGTAGGTTAATTACCAAAAATGATTTCATTAATACTTCATTGAAAATTGTTACAAATTCTATATGTTCATTTTGAAGCATATTGTGCAACAGGATATTCAAAAAAATATATAAGAAAAAGAGTCTTCACTTCCATAAATAAGACATTGAGGAAAACTAATTTCATATATTTAAGATGAGTGCCAATAGGAAGTCTTTGATGAATAACACCATATAAAAAAAATACATATTTTTGGAAAGGTAGAAACTCTCTAAATATCTTTCATTTTCCTCATCCAAAAGTGTACTAAGAATTGCATATTCCAAACCTTGTTAAATTTTTTATGAATAAAATTATTCATTGTAATAATCTTGTATTAGACTTTAGAGTTAAAGGAAAAAAAAATTTGTCATCCTATCAAAAAACACCTAGAAAACTATGATGCAAATTATTATCTATTTTAAGTAAACTCTCAAGATCAAAATTAAATTTTCAAAATATTTTTTTTCTCTTTCTTGTCAAACTATTGAGCCTATAAGCTTCCTTCCATATAATCTATCTATCATGCATACGTAGACAAGAAAATGTAGTGATACCAAAATTACTCTAAGTGGTACACAACCTAGATTAGATAGTAACCTAAGCTTATTTATTAAAGGGAAGCCACCATGGGCTAATTTTCTTAAGCATCTCTTCTAAAATTGCAATATTATTGTATTTTCCATACTTACTAAGCTTTCACCATGTGTTATAAATTTGTTTAAGAATTGAAGAAAGAAGGATAGAAATGGTTCAAGGAAAAGAAAGACAATGAAAAAAATTATTTAGGAGACTAATTGTTATCTTTTTTAGGTTTTTCTTGTATAAGTATATTTCTTAAAAAGATCATCTAAACATCATCTCCATCAGTGTACTTTACAATTCAATTTGTTACAAGTAAAATAACCTAGTCATAATAATTAATGAAGCCAAGTCCTCCATATTTCTTACTACTAGTGGAAATATCTAAAGAAACTCTAGAAAATCCTTTTCCATGTTGTTTAGTAGACCACATAATACATTAATTCTATCATAAGAATTTTTATAATGGTCCCACCAACTAAAGTAATAAACATGAGGTGATTAATGCATCTATTTAATAACTAAAACTTTGCCACCAAGTATGAGCTTTCTTTTTTCCATGTATCAAGCTTCTTTTCAATTTTATCAGTCACATAAATTTACAAAATAGTAATATTAGTCTAAAGAAGAAAGTTATTCCTAAAATTTTGAATATAAAATCTTTTTTTTAAAATAATTTTTAAGCCTTTAGAATAACACACATTAATATTACCATTACAATAAACAACAAGAGTGAAATACCATGAAGTATTCTTTTACTCTAGCTAGTAGATTATTGATATGTTGTAGAAAATTGTTAATAAAAAAAAACCATGGAAAAAGTATATGTTAATCAATTATCCACCTTGATCATCATATGAAACTCTCTTAATGATATTATTTGCATATGATAATATAGATTATGTGAAAGTAAGTATACAACACTAATTAACAGATAAGTAGGTTGAGGAGCTAGAGAACAATCTTGACAAACTGATCACTAAAGAGAAAATGAGGAAATCAATTTAAGAATTGTAGAAACGTAAGCATTAGAGTTAGTGAGTAGGGTACAAACAAGATGAATAAAATAATCACTAAATCCCATTTTATAGAAACAACAAATAATGAAATTCCATTTAATCTTATCATAAGCTTTAGCATAATCTAACTTAATAAAAGCAATATTTTGGTTAATATTAGAAGCCCATTGCATTCCCTCCTAAGTTGCAATAGCATTATTTAAGATATATCTACTATAAAAAAACCTATTTTCATAGGTTTGATGATATCTTGTATAACCTTCTAAATTTGAGAAGCCATGTCTTTGGTTAAAATTTTATAGGCATAATTTAGAAGAGTAATAGGTCTTCAATTAGAAATATGTTAAAGATGTTCATTTATAGGAAGAAGATAAATTACACATTTATTAATATTTTTACACAAAATTTTTTTAAATAGCTTCTTGAAAAAGATGAAAGAGATCATCTTCAAAAATATCCCAATGCTTAAAAAATTCTATTAGAAATCCATAAAATCTTGGAGCTTTACCATTAGCTAAACTAAAATTAGCTACTTTAATTTCTTCTACTATAATTTCTACTTTAAGAATACTTGGATGCATTTTTATCATAAGATGAGAAATATGCCTACTAGAGGCCTCAAAGAATTCCTTAGGCCTCAAAGAATTCCTTTCTTAAACCTTTAGAAGAGAAAAGAGAAGAAAAATTGTTTGCTAGAAAACTATCAATAGTCTTAATATTTGTAATGAAGGAATCCTTTAAATAAAGTAATTCTATTTTAGATCCTCAATTCTTTCCTTTTACAAATTTTAAAAATTCATTACATGACTCATCTTTAATTTTCCTTCAAGATATGAAACTTTTAGGGAGAGCACTATTCAAATGAAAAGCATCCAAACATTGTTTAATATAATGAGCTTTAGCCAAGGATTTTTGAGGTTTAAAATCAACAAGATTCTAGTTTCAAAGAAGTTGCATTTGTTTGATAGATTCTGCAAGATCTTCAACTTCATTCTTTTACTTAGCAAATTGTTTCTTAAACCATCTTGCATAATTTTTGACTCTACAAGTAGTTCCCTTCCACTAATCAATTTAACCAATATTACCAATAGGTATTTTTTTCTACATGTTATAAAAACTTCAAAATAATTTTCCCACTAGGTCTTGTGAACATATTAGCATTCATAAAAAAAAGCTCCTACTTTCAAATGGAGGAAGAATTAATTTCAAAGAGAAAAATATTAATACAAAAATGTTCTAACAAAATAGCCTTTGTATGCACTTATACTTTACTTATAGGCTTTCAAAAAGAAACATTAGAGATGTAAAGTCTATCACATCTATAATAAATTATATTTTTTTTGCTAATAATTACATCAAGTATAATGTTTCTCATTTAAATAATGTGGGAATAAAGAACTAACATTAGAAAGAAAATGTTTTTATTTAAAATTTCATCAATATTCTTTGTCTTAAGAAGGCATATTAGAAGGAAGACCATCAAGTTTATCTAAATGACTTTCAACTATATTAAAATCACCTCTAATGGTCTAAGGAAATTTAGATGGAGATAGAAGATATTTCCAAATCTTTAATTGATCTTTTGAATTCATAGGAGCATAACTATTATAGAGCCTAAATTTTCCTTTTCACTATGACAAGTAATCCATATAAGTCTTCCAAGGTTGACAAGGTGAAGATTTAAAACTCTTCTAGTTCAATTTTATTAACTAAGAATAGCAATATCCCCTTTGATAAGTAGTGAGGTACCTCTACACCCAACCATATAAATCACAAGATTTGATGCATGATTCGATTCAATTCCATGTATGGGACTAGTTATGGCATCTAAATTATTATGTCTTGATCATAGTTTGTTGTCTTCCCACTTGGACTAGTGGTAGCTTTGTCACATGTGGTTTAGACCAAAGTGAGGCATATGATAATTGATGTTGTTTTGGCCTTATGCTACTCCTAATGGTAATAAAGAAATTAATTAATTAAGCTAATTAATAATGGAAAGTAAAGTTTAGACTAGCCTACAAGTGATGAGTGTCCATTCCTAGTTTACTCGACATGTCCTGAACCGACATATCCGCTATTGAGATTACCAAGCGTTATGCGATTGGGCAAACCAAGTAATAACATTGCTAGGGTTACCAAGCGAATATGTGTTTACACTTGAAAATGGTCATGCTTATTCCACTAATTCATTAATATGCATGAAAATGTAAATATTATCTAAGTACATGAAAATTAAATTGCATTACAAGTAAATTTAATCTAAGTCAAAGTATTGCAATGAATAAGAATCAATCTTGATCTTATTACTGTTCATGGAATATGTCTACATACATTGCCACTTGAATAAGATGTCATAAAACTATCTCAAATCCACACTATGGGCACTCATTGACTATTCTCTCAAAGCATGAAATAAAATTGCAAGATCTCGGCTACTCTATTGACAAAACATATGCTCAAACAATGGGCCCAAGCACTATATTTATAGGCTAGCACACATGACATGATATTAGATATCCAACATCACTTCTTGGGCCCTGATATTGAATATTTGATATTGGAGTTAAATAAAATAAGGTTCATCATACCCCCATGACTGAATGAAAACTTAGCCTTAAGTGAAAAAAAGGAGGAACAAGTCCCTTACAAAATATTAGAAAGGTATAGGATTATTAACTGACAATAACTATAGATTGACTCTAAGTGTCACATTATAAAATTTTATTCTAGTGGATGCATACAAAATGATAGAGTAACAAAATGACTGTAGAGACATTGAAGATTTAAAAATTTGTAGAGGTCCTAAAAAATCTACTGAAGATGATTCTTCTTCTTGTTGCTAGTGGTGGTAGACTTCCAACCTTGATTATTATGTCAATGCTTCTTTGGTTATGAACAACATTCTTAAAGGAAGGATTGGAATTTCTTCTTATCATCCCATGGATCTAGTAAACATGTGAAGTTTGAACTGCTATCTTGGCTGTGCTATGGTTTGTCCATGGGCATATCCTCTATTGTCCCCCTCTTGGCTTTGTTTTCATGCCTGGAAAAAGGCCTTCTTTCTTCAGCATTTATTTTAGCATCACTTGTAGTCACTAAATGATCAACATTAGTTTAGGTAAATTTCCCTTAATAATTAACCCTTTTCAAATCCCTTAGTTTTCATGTAAGCACAAGCTAATGAAAACATACTATGCCCAAGGCTATGAGGTAACTAAAATCATCATGCTATTCACATTATTTTGATCAATTACTATTAGTTATCATGATGTTGGAAAAGAGGATGTTGGAAAATTTTTAAAAATTTCAAAGCATGCATCCCTAGCTCTCATGATTAATAACCATAACTTTAGAAGCATACAAGTTTTTAAATAATTAAAAGCAAAGGTATAATTCAAAAGATGACCAATAAATATTGAACTTGAAGGATATTTTAACATAAGAGTAGGAAAATGTAAAAAGGTATTTGAAAGGGATGAGAAGTAGTCCCAAAATTTTGCATAAATTTAAAGAAACTATTAGTGATTTTTGGAAGATGTGAAGGTTAGTTCAAAGCTAGGATCAATAAAAGTTATGTAGGCGGGTCCCTACCAAAGCAGGCTCTCCTCATAATGCCCTTGCATAACCACTTCTATAGATGTCTGTGGGCATCCTAGAAGTTGAATGTAGATCATGTCTTTATTTTAAACAAAACAAAATTACCATGATTAGAATGTTGCACTATACTTTACAAAACCAAAAGGCTTTGATGAGTCACAATTTTCTTAGCTATGTCAACTAGGCCTCATCGATGAGGCCCCATCGATGCATCGTATCATGCATTGATGACGCCTCATCAATGTAGTGTCCATATTTTGCCTATAAATACATGCCTACCAGCCACATTTATGATACTAAGATTTCAATAGTAGTAAAGCTCTTGCAGTTTGTTCATTTGAGAGAGAATTTTTCTCTCGAGTGCCTACAGTAGGAGATATTGAGTGTACGGATATTTATTTTAGCATTTTTGTACCTATGCACAACAGTGTGTGTAGCAAATAAGATGAGCTTTCTAATAAACCTTGCAACATTTTAGATAGATTAAATATTTTATTTATGGATTTAATGTTTTTAATTATTTATTAAATTTTTTCTAGTCATGAAGCTAATGAAGTAGTTAAATAAGATAAGTTAGATGGATTAAACACATATGTAAGACCACTTCGAGAGTAACACATATTCGCTTCGTAATCCTAGTAGCATTATCACTTGGTACACCCAATAGCATAGTGCTTGGTAACCCAGTAGTGGATACATGGGCTTAGGATGTGTGCAGAAAGTGTGACCATATGCTTATGTTAGAACTTCTTAGATACTAGTTTATTAGTTAAATTAAATTAGTTAATCTAATTACTTTTATCTTCCTATAAACACAAAAACCATAAAATACAAAATGATAAAAATCAGATGTCTTAATTACACTTAATGATACCAATGTATCTCACAAGTGTAATTGGGAAGATAATGAATGACCTTAAGGCAAGGTTCACTTCTTAGAAGACTAGTGCACTGAAAACTACAAAGTCCATGAAATTCGACTGGATCATGCATGAATGCTTATGATTCATATGGCTGGGTGTAGGGGTACCTTGTTGCTCATTACTGGCATTGTTGCTAGGGACTTTGTTTGTTGAAACATGTGCTATTTAGGTATAGTGAATACCATTAATATCATTGTATGAACCTCAAGGTCAATATTATTCCTGATACACATAGAATTATAAAAGCACATTGATTTTTTATTTCATATTTCAAAATGTCTTCTTCTTTCCATTGATGTGAAGATGTCAAACTATCATCCCATAGGAGTGCAAAGTGATACATACTCATCTAAATGAGTATGTACCAAACTTCACCTTCATCCTACATCAGGATGAATAGTTGTGATGGTGTGATATGGAGGGAAACATTGTCTTGCCCCTTGATTGTTCGGTACCTAGGATGTTGCTTCAAAATCATAAGAAGTTGGGCATCTCAAACCTTCATGAAGAATATGTTGTGGATGGTTATGACACTCGAGACCACCATCCCACTGAAACATAATGCAGGCAAGATTGATATCAGGTGAAGCTCCATGAGGCTACGAAGTGGAAACATTACACTAACCCCTTGTTCCTACTAGATCAAGACAATAATGAGGATCCTCCTTTTGAAGGTTCTCAAGATAAAGATTCTCCATCCTCTATTATTGGTGACAAGGATGCAACCATGAAGCTATGATCCATGGTTCATAAATTAGGTTTAAGAAGGAGCAACAGCCAAGGTAAGGACTTAGGTAAACATCACAATAGCAAGGGATCTAAGGATGGGGATCATAATGAGCAAAACAATGGTGGTGGACACTGTGGTGGTGGTGGAAATTCCCTTTCCTCTTCATCCTCTTCATCTAATTTTGAACATTCCTCTTCATTTGATGGTTCTCATAGAAGTTGCTATCAAAATAGTCATGATGAAGGTGATCAATGAGACAACAATGACTATGAAGGCCACCAAGACCTAAGGGATGGTTGAAACCATCATCAGCATCATAGATGCAATGATGATGATGAACCTCTATTAGCAACTCAAAACATGCTCAACATTTTAGAGGAAATTAGAATTCCAACCAAGCATATGTAAGATAGTTAGATCAAGCACTTAGACATGAATAATATCCAAATATTTGAGGGGGATAAAACTTTGATTCATAGACACATCTACAAGCTTTCCATGATGTTTATGCCTTATAGAACATAAAAAATGAATGGTAGAAACTCAAGCCTTTCCCTAGGACACTCATCAAGGAAGCTAAAAGCTAGTACCAGTCCTTGGAACTAGAATCCATTCACCGATGAAGTACCATGTTAGAGTTGTTTAATGACAAATACCATATGCACTCTAGAGTCTCTAATCTAAGAAGGAAAATCCAAGGCTAGAAACAAGGAACATATGAATCTTTGGATGCCACCATGTGTAGATACTATTCACTCTTACACCAATGCACTAGCCATGGTTATTCTTAAAGGGAACAACTTTGCCACATCATAGATGGACTTAGAGTAGAAACTAGAAGAACTCTTGGGGTGTATGCCCAAGGAAGATTATCTGAACTAAAAGCTCATTAGATCCAAAGGTTAATTGAGTAGGTAGCAAAAGAAGAAACTGAGATATGAAAAAGAGAAAGTGTAGAAGAGTATAATAGAGATTCTTCTATCAAAAAATGGAAGGTTTGATTTTGTGAAGAAGAAGAGTCACCACTCGATGAAGTGGTGAATAGGAAAACCTTGCCGATTCAAAAATATATTTCTAATATTTTGGTAAAGGTTGATAAATTATGGGACTCTTTGGATGAAAAATTTCAAGCTACTATGAAAATTGTTAAAGAATCCGAAGAGAAAAATAGTGATCGTAACTACAGGAGGTGAAAAGAAGCTAAACATGCCTACCATAGAGGTAAGGGAAAAGATGCAACCATAGAGGAAGTTATAAAAACAAACTCTGATGATTAAACTGATTATAACATTTGTCAATACAAACATCCAAATGGTTATTGCCCTATGGTGACATACCTATAAGAGTCTGGGGTGTATGCATTGAATCCTCAACTAGCATGTAGGTAGGCATCTAGATGATTACCTTATCCTCAAGGCAATCCAAGGTATTTCTACCAACAAAAAAAAGCTTACTACCCAAGTGGAGCTCCTCCACAACCTTATGAGTAGTATCAACAATGGTACTAACACAATCATGGGGAATGCCATTGCCAAGGCAATAGTACCCTTTTAGGCAACTAGATCCATATGGATACTATGTTTAGCAACCTGTCTTTCCAAGACGTTTTGCAAGTCATACCTCATTTTAGCATCATTATTACTCTCTAGAGTACCACCAAACACATTCACCATCTACTCAAGGGGAAAACCCATATCCATACTATCCTCCACATCCATCTACACACACAACTTTGCCTTCAACCTAATTACCTCTTGCTCCATCCATGTAGGGTGAGATTCCTCCACAGTTGCAACAAAGAAATGCCAAAAGGGCTATACATTCACAATCAACTTTCCAGCCAAGTGGCTTGGACAATTGATCTAGAATATGATCCTTCTTTTGACCTAGAAGTCCTCTCCAACCCTTTCAACCTAGTGTAGCTGATCATCCTACATCTCAAATATCCTCATCCTCTACAAAAAATACCTTTGAGTACCTTTCAAAGAAACTACCACCTTCGATCAGGATTGTAATGCTAACTCATGTTTTTTTTTTATTGATTCAAGGCTGGCCATCTTCCCATGAAACAATTTGACCTAGGAAGTCCACTCATTTACTTGCAAATCACTGGACATGAGCCATGTAAGGCTCTTCTTAACTCTGGTTTTAGAGTTAATCTCATCTCCCATGACATGTACAAGGCCTAGAACCTACCACCTCTTAAGAAGAGCAACATCCATCTAGAATTGGTAGATCAATCAATTACTATCCCTCTAGGATTAGTCGAGGACATTGTGATCATAGTTTGTGGGTGGTCCTATCATGCTAATTTTTTGTGATTAAGGTTGAAAATTGCAAAAGTAACTTTCCCATTATTATGGGAAGAGCTTGGTTAAGCACAGTTGATGCACGTATGGGCATAAGGGATATTTCTCTAGAAATATCCAAAGAAAATGAATTGGGAAAAATAGAAAAGAAACAAATTTCATGCATTGCATACAACAATATTGGGTGCAATTGTGTGCAATGGATTTGGTCCATCAAAGTACATACATTAAAGCATGCAATTAGTGTGCACAAGAAATCAATATCCAAAGGTGTTTGTATGTGGTAGCCACAAAATAGGAGAGCACCCAATTGCTAATAGCTAACTCAGATAGCAACACATTATGCATGGGATCAACTGAGAGACTAACATGTGCTTATGTTTAAGGCATGGATAAACTTAAATAAGTTCATCCCTAACTCTTTGATGAAGATGATGATACTTGTTGGGAAGATTTGGAAATCCTTGATAACTTCAAGCAAGAGCCCCTAGAGCTAAAAACTTTATTGGCTGACATGGAATATGCATTTTAAAACAATGGTAAATCGATCATAATTAATGCCAAACTTGCTCCTCAACAAAAAGAAAACCTATTAAAGGTGCTTAACAAATGACCAACAACTTTTACTTGGTTATATCTTGAGCTAATAGGAATTAATCCAAGGATATGCTAGCATTGCATTTACACCAACATGGCCATGAACCATAGAAGCTAGTTGTAGAGGTGTCTAAACCCCAAATTGAAGTAGATCATCAAGGAAGAAATTGAACAACTCCTCAAGGAAAGGTTCATATATCCCATTTTGGATAGTGAGTGTGTTAGCCCTCTCATAATTGTATTGAAGAAAGGTGATAAGTGGTGGGCTTGCATCAACTTCAAGCTATTAAATATTACAATATTTAAAGATCATTTTCCATTGTCATTTGGGGATCAAGTATTGGACACCATATCTGAGTATTTTTATTATAGTTTCTTGGATGGTTATAGTGGCTATAACCAAATGCAAACTGTGCTAGAAGATCAGGCCAAGATAACATGAGTCCTTGGGGGACTTTTCCATATTGTAAGTTTCCATTCGGTTTGTGTAATGATCTTGCAACATTTTAATGCCTAGTTCTTAGTATCTTCCAATAGTATATTGGTAGTGGTGTGAAAGTATTCATGGATGAATTTTTCATCTATGGAGCTATGTTTGAGCAAGCCTTAGACTGCCTTGAGCAGGTATTCAAGAGATGTGTTAAAACAAACTTACAGCTCAACTAGCAGAAGAGCCATCTCATGGTCCAAGAAGGCATTTTACTAGGATACCAAATTTCTTAAAAAGGGATTGAGGTGGACCTAGAAAAGATAAGGGTCATCCAAGGAATAACACATCAACCAAAGATAGTTGAAGATGTTTGGTCATTCCTTGGATACACTGTTGGTAGAACTTACAAAGAAAGATGCATCTTTCATCTAGACCAAGGAATGTGAACATGAATTCCAATAGTTAAAGGAGAAACTCATAGAAATACTAATCCTATGAGCACCAGACTAGTCCAAACCCTTCCACATAATGATAGATGCATCTAACTACACTTGGGAGTAGTGCTCATGTAGATGGATGATAAGAAACATTCATACTACATCCACTATGCAAGTTGAAGCATTGTGGGAGCACAATTAAATTACACCATCATAGAAAATGAACTAATGGTTGTGGTATATGCTCAAAAAAAAATTCAAGCACTATGTGCTTGGCTACAAAGTATTTGTGCACATGGATCATAATGTAATCCACTTCCTCATGAATAAGCCAATGGTGAGCCCTTGTGTTATACGGTGGCTCATGATCTTGCAGGAATTCGATCTGATGATGGTAGCTTAAAAAGGAATAAAGAATGTGGTCAATGACCATCTCTCTTGCTTAAGATGGGATAATAAAGAGGAAGAGAGCTCACTCTCTGATCATTTTCTAGATGAACTCCTCTTTATAGGAGTAATAAATGATTGAACACCCATAAAAACAACATGGTTCAATGGCATCCTCACCTATCTTTTCACTCAAGAGATGCCAAAAGATCTTGACTTTAGAAATAGGAAAAAATTTCTCCATTGAGACAAATATTTCATGAAAATCAATAGACACGTTTACAAGGTGTGCTCTGATGGCCTAATTCATTGGTGTATCCCTGACAAAGATCAACTAAATGTTTTCTAGGATGCTCATGAAGAGCCTTGTGGAGGCCACTATGCAGGGAGACACATGACCATCAAAATCCTAATAATAGGATACTATTAGTGTACAATCTTCAAGTATGCACCCTGGCTTGTCAAAACTTGTGAACATTGTCAATGAGATGGGGGGATGACCACTCAAATGGAAGATCCTCAATAGTGGATTCAACCTCTAGAACCTTTTGACATATGGGGAATTGACTTCATGGGTCGCATCACACCCATGTTCAAAAAAAGGAGATATATTATCGTAGCAGTAGACTACTATACAAAATGAGCGGAAGTAGTAGCCATTATAATCATACATCATCCACTACTACTAGATTGATTAATGAACCATCATTTGTATCAGCTGTGATGTTGGGTACGGGACGTTGAGGCTTGGATCTGATGTCAGATGCCCAACATTGTGGTATATTCCCCAAGTCTATAGATTCTGCACCTAGGCTCCTATTTTGAGTCAGTTTGGGAATATATTTAGTTTCAATTTTTAAGCAAGGTAGCAAAGCTCTTGCTATTTCTTCTCCCTAAATTTAGAATATTTTTTGAGTGCCCGTAGATAGATTCTAAAGTGTGTACAATTCTTTGTTCAAATGTTGATGTACCTAAGCATAGCAAAGTGATGAGAATAAAACAAACTCTTTTGGTAATCCTTGAATTATTGAGAATAGCTTAATATTTTCTTTATTGCATTTTACTTTGTTGTTCTTTACTTTAATGCATTTCATTAAGCAATATATTTTCAGCAATTAGTGAACACAATCACAACCACTTTGAGCATTCATATAGTACTTGGTAACCTAGTAAAACTTAACGTTTGGTAGCCTAGTAGTGCTATATGTGTTTAGGAAAGTGGAGTAGTTACTTGTGTTAGGTTAGCTAGACAATAGACATTAGTTTCAATCTGCTCTACCCTTTATTCTTGTTGTAGGCAATTATATCCATAAAACATAAAATGATAAAATTTCATATATCTCAATTACATTTAAACCATATCCTTGAGCCTCAAAAGTGTGATTGGGAAGATAATGATCATTCTTAACACGATTTCACTTCCTAGAGAAACTAGTATATGAGATAACTATAGGTCCACAAAATTCGACCAGATCGCATGTAATGCCTTGGTGATTCATATGGTTGGGCATAGGGGTACCTCACTGCTCATCATTAGCATCATTGCTGGGGACCTTTTTGTTGTTTTTTGTGCTATCTAGGATCAAGTGAAAGTATTTAAATCATTGGAATAAACTTGAGAGTCATATCTTGTGTTACAATTACTACATCAAATTCTTAGAGCACACTGTGATTTTTGTTTTGCTAATTAACAATGTCTTCTTCTCACAGGAGCACTTCTCCATCCAAGTCTAATAACACTCATCCATTAAAGCCTAAATAGTACCAAATTACATATACTCATCTTCGTGAGTATGTGCTAAACTTTGCCTTCATCTTACACTAGGATGAACAAATACAGTGCTGTGACATGGAAGGCAACCTTATGTTGCCACCCAATCGTGCTACTCCTACAATGCTCTATCAAATGATTACATGATGTGGTGTTTAAGAATACCATGGGGAATATATCATGTAATATGTTAATGTTAGATATTATCAACCCACCGAAGCACAACACCTACGAGATCGACAGCTAGAGAAGTGCTATGAACCTTTGAAGGGAAAAAGACTTAATAATTCTCTATTCCTATTGTACTAATAAGCTAGTGGGGATCTTCCACTCAATGATGATCCTATTTTTAACTTTGATGATGAGGGTCAAAATTAGAACCTACACTTCATAGTTCACAGTGCTAATTTTGGTAAAAAAGGATCCAGCAAAAAAGTAGGATCTAGAGAGGTACATTAAGACATGGATGCAAGCAAGAAATACAATTGTGATTGTGGTTGTGATTATCAAAGAAGTAGTAGTAGGCACCATGATGGAGCTATTTCTCCTTCCTCTTCCCCTTCATCATCATCATCTTATTCTAGCTTTGACTATGAGCATAAAAGGTGATATTGTGAGGGAGGTTATCAAAATGAGTGTAATGGCCAATGGGACCATAGTAACCAAAGGGACCATCGAGATAGACAAGATCAAGGACATAGATGTTCAAGACAAGAACATCACCATGAATGAAGGGGTAGTAAAGGGCATCATAGGCACCATGATCAAGGCCTCAATGAGCCTCTATTTGCTACTCGAAGTATGCTTAACATTACAAAGGTAGTTAGAATTCCAATAAGGGATGTGAAAGATAGTCATATAAAATGGTTAGACATGAACAATATTTCTTGATTTGAAGGGGGATATAAATCTGATTCATAGAATTATTTTCAAGATTTTCAAGATGCATGTGCCTTGCAAAAAATAGAGAACAAATGGGCAAAACTAAATTTATTTTCTAGGATGCTCATCAAAGAAGCAGAGAACTAGTACCGGTCCTTAGAATCAAAATCTATTAGACGATGAAGTACCATGCTTGAGATGTTCAATGATAAATATCAAACATGCTCCTAGGTGTCAAACTTAAGGAATCAAATTCAAGGGTGGAAACAAGGAGCACAAAAACCTTGGATGCTACCATTGGTTGATACTATGCCTCAAAGCACAAATGCCTTGGCCATGGTTTTTCTCAATTAGCTCAACTCCACCACATTGTAGATGGGATTTATAAGGAAATGAGGAAAACCCTTATTGTTTATGCCCAAGGGAAATTGTTAGAACTAATTTCTCATTAGGTACAAAGATTAATAGAGTAGGTTACAAAAGAGGAGGGCAAACTATGAAAAAGAGAAAGTTTAGAGGAGTATAACTATGATCCTTCCATTTGGAAGAGGAAGGTTCAATCCTATGATAGTGAGGATGAATCTATATTTAATGAAAGGATGCATAAAAAAGCCTTGCCACTTCAAAAATTCCAGTATGAACTTATAGCCAAGGTTGATCAATTAAGAGGATCCATGGATTGCAAGTTTCAAGTTGTCCTCAAAATTGATGAACACTCCGAACAACAAGGTAGTGATCATGAGTGTAGGAGGCACAAAGAAGCTAAATGTGCATATTACAAAGGTAATAGAAAAAATGTTGTAATAGAAGAGCTTGTAGAAAATTAATTAGATGATGATTGTGGATGTGATGTTTGCCAGTATGAACATCCCAAGGGATGTTGTTTCATTGTCTCACATTTTCAGGAGTCTGGGGTGTATGCCTTACATCCATGACTTACACAAAGGCAAACATATAGAGGATTGTCTTATCCTCAAGGTAATCTAGCAATTCCACCAACAACAATTGTATTATCCAAGAAAAGCTCCACCACAATCATATGAATAGTACCAACAATGGAAATAACCATAATCATGAGCGCTTACACTACCAAGGAAATAATACCCTTACCACCAGCCTGATCCATATGGTTACCATGTTGAGAAACCCATGTCTCTGCATGACTATTCCAATCATGTTGCTAATATTCAGCCTTACTACCACCTTCTAACTATTATCAAACTCCATATATACATACAAAAAGAGATGCTACCCCTTATCCTTATCCTTGCACACACTCCTCCTCTAGTTATGTAGCTACCACATGGTCCACCAAGGTAGGATGAATTGCCCATTCAACTGTAATAATGTAATGCTACAAGGGTTGATAATTTGCAACCTAATCATCAATTAGAGGGGTTGAATGCATAATAAAAGAAAAGACATTTCTTTCAACCTTGTAGTCCACCTAAGCCCTCACCTACACCTACGGTTGATAACCTTTCTCCTAACTCATCCTTCATATCAAATTCCTTGAACCTCCTTCAAACTAAACTTTACCAAGGATCCATACTGTAATGCTTACTCACACTATGTCTAATTGTATCCATGTAGAAAAAATTCCTAGGAAATTAGTTGATCCTGGAAGTCCTTTAATTTATTTGCAGATTATTGGGAATGAACCATGAAAGGATTTTATAGATTTAGGTTCTAGTGTTAATTTGATTTCTCATGAGATGTACACTACCTGAAACCTTCCTCCTCTTAAGAAGAGTAACATTAGATTAGAATTGGTAGACTAGTCCATCATTGTTCCATTGGAACTAGTAGAAGACATTATGACCATTTTCTGTGGGTAGTCTTATCCTATCGACTTCCTAGTAATCAGAGTGGAGAATTGCAAAGGAGACTTTCCAATTATCATGGGAAGAGCATGGCTAAGCACTGTAGATGCAAGAATGGGCATCAAAGATCTTTGCATGAAAATATCTAAAGAAAATGCATTATGAAATATCAAGAAGAAGAGAGTTCCATGCATTGCATACAACGATAGCAAGTGCAATTATGTGTAGAAACTTTGGGCCATCAAGAAAGCATCCATCTCTGCATGCAAGTAGTATGCGCTAGAAGTATAAATTCAAAGGTTTCTATATGCCGTAACCACAAAATAACCCATCAGCTGAAAATAGTTAAAGATGTTCAGCCATTCCTTGGACACATTGGCTACTATTGGTGATTCATAGAGAATTTCTCTAAGATCATAAAACTATTAGTTGAACAAACAAAGAAAGATGCTTCTTTTGTTTGGACCCTATAATGTGAAAAAGTGTTCTAGGAACTAAAAGAAAGGCTTGTGGAAACTACAATTCTACAAGCACCTAATTGGTCTAGACCATTTCACATCATGATGGATGCATCGAATTATGCTATGGAAGTTGTGTTGACATAGTTCGATGATAAGAAAAATCCATACTACATCCACTGCACCAGTTGAAGCATTATGGATGTNCAGTAGAAGATGTATAGTCAATGATAGCTACTACTTCTACCCATTTCGTACAATAGTCAACAACAACTATGATGTATGTCTTTCCATTTGACATGGGTGTGATGGAACGAATGAAATCAATGCCCCAAATGTTGAATGATTCTAATGGTTGAATTCATTTTTGAGGTCCTTCCATTTGAGTAGTCATTTCACCATCCCATTGGCATTGTTTACAAGAGTAGATAAAATGATGAGCATCCCTGAAGAGTGTTGGCTAGTAGTACCCTACCATCAAGATTTTAATGGTCATGCATCTCCTAGCATAGTGTCTTCCACAAGGTCCTTCATGAACATCTTGGAGAATGCATAGTTGATTGGCATANCTTGATGGTAGGGTACTACTAGCCAACACTCTTCAGGGATGCTCATCATTTTATCTACTCTTGTAAACAATGCCAATGGGATGGTGAAATGACTACTCAAATGGAAGGACCTCAAAAATGAATTCAACCATTAGAATCATTCAACATTTGGGGCATTGATTTCATTCGTTCCATCACACCCATGTCAAATGGAAAGACATACATCATAGTTGTTGTTGACTATTGTACGAAATGGGTAGAAGTAGTAGCTATCATTGACTATACATCTTCTACTGCTACTTAGTCTATACAACAAAATTTTGTAAATTGGTTTGGTATGCCATGTGCATTAATTTTTGACAATGGAACTCATTTTACATGCACTAATTTTTGGAAGCTTATGCAACACTTGGAGGTTGAGCACAAACTCACAACACCTTACCATCCCCAAACTAATGGTCACAATAAGGTTACTAATAGGAAAATCACAAGGATACTAACAAGAACTATTACCAAGTATAGGAAGTACTAGAGCAAAAAACTAAATGATGCCCTTTGGGCCTACCACTCAACTTGGAAACTTGTTATAGGCTACTCTCCCTATGAGCTTGTGTACAACAAACTATCAACATTTCCTATTCAATCTAAACTCTATACACTTTTAATTGCTTGTGACCTTGACCTTGACTTAAGTCTAGGCCAAAAGGAAAGACTAATGAATCTCAACCTACTAGACAAAAATTGATTAGTGGCCTTATCATCTAATGAGTTACACAAGGCTTATAACAAAAAACATCATGACTTAAAAGGTAGAAAAGTTAAATTTCAACTAGGAGAGAAGGTTCTCTACTGTAACCCCACACATGTACCTCAATGAACTAAGTTTCAAATATTGTGGGAGGGACCTTATATCATTTATGAAATTTTTCCTTCAAGGGCCATGATGATCTATAAACTTGAGAACCCAAACAAGAAATAGCTAGTCAACATCCAAAAAATTAAGCCTTTCCATGAGCATATGCCATCTAACACAACAAGCACCTTATCTGATGGACAACCATGTTCCATATTTTAGATCTCCTCTTTTGAAATTAGTTGTGGGAGAGATGTCCAACCATAATAACCATTCAAGAGGCTCCTCAGTTTTTCAACTTTTTTGTTTTACACATTTTTCATTTTACAACTTTTTGTTTACATGTTCTTTGTTTTGCATATTTTTGTTTTTATGTTATTAATCCTTTCTAATTTTTTGTCTTACATCATCATTAGTACATTTTATATTTCTTGAATAATTTACACCTTCTTCTATATTTTTATTTATTTGGTGTGATTTTCTAACTTTTTGCTAATAAGTGCCAGGTACATTGGTAATGCATTACTTGATGCTGGTATGTACTATTTTTGTTATTTGATTGTTGGTATCTAGTTTCTATCTTTAAATTTCATTACAGATAATTTGGACATGGTTTCTTTTTCATGTAATAGGCAGTGAGTCCACAACATTTTTCCATCCACACACTCTATGATTTTCCTTGTTTTGGAAATGTATAGGCCCTTTTTCATTAATCAAACTCTAATAAGTTTGTGACTTTGGTAGTTTCCAGAATTGGGAAGGATTCAAAAGTTTGAACAAGGTGTGGCTTTAAGGAGATTTATTATCCTTTGTACTTTTCTGTTTGTCTGGGTGCATGTGTATTTCCATGAATTTATTACTATTTTGTGCCAATCAATAAAGGAAGTTGAATAAGTCCTTGCATGGTGTGGTTCTTATTAGAAGAAAAAAGAGGATGAGGATTTAAAGCACACCCCTTGAATAAAATAAATGCATGCGTCTTTGCATGGTGTGGTTTCCATTTAAAAAAAAAGAAAAATAATGGGAATTCAAAGCACACCCCTTAGATAGAACAAATGGGCTACAAGCAGTAGTTATGGGACTCGTCTTGTTTAACTATGGCCCGTCCTCAATTCCTACTTCTTATTTAATTTGGAATAATGGTTGTTTTGTGGAAGCACTCTTGTGTCTCAGAGAATGGATTGATCTTAGAATGTCGATGTGAAGTCACTGAAAGTGGTTGGTTTTGGTTTAGACTAAGGATGGATCCTATCAAGTCATTTAACCACAAAATCCATAAGGGACTTCTTGTGACCATAATTAGGAACTCCATTCCACCTTCTCTCTCTTATCCATCTATACTTTCCATGTCCCACCTCATTGTTGATTTCATGTTTTGGTTCGATGTCCTAGTTTGATGTGTCAAAATTCATAGTTAGGTACTTCTAGGTTTTTGTACTTAACCTTTTGTAACCATTAATCATCCACAGAGCCCACAGACTCTTTGGTTTGAAGTTATGTAAGGGAATAAAAGGCTTGTTCCTACTTTGTGGAGGATCCACTTGCATATCTTTTGGTTGGGTTAGTTAAGTTCTTTACCTTTATACATTTTTACAATCAAATTCTTTCTATTTATTCCATCAATGACATCCAATTGTACACATCTTCACAATAGTTTTTAATGAATTCTTCTTTTCATTGTTATGAATTCTTATACCCTCATCAAATATTTCTTTATATTGAACTCTTTCAAATTTAATGGACCACTTATTTATTTTACCCTATTTGTTAACCTTCCCACTAACATTATCAAAGAAACCAATCTACCACAATCACAACTTTGGCAAGTGTAACCACTGATGAGACAAGGCATTTAATAGTTATGTGTTACACATTGCATACTAATTCATGCTTTTGTTGTGATTGTAGTGGAAAGCATGGACTAGAAGCAGGACTATCTTTATCAAGGATGATGTAGTAGTACGACACAATGAGGACTATTCATGATCAAAGGATCTCTTCTCTCTCTCTCATTGTCTTACTGCCAAGAGGTGTTGGATGTCAATGTTCTTCAAGGTGTTCACTCCTCTTCTCATGAACACCCAATGTTGTAGAAATTGTAATTTTGTACACTTGCGCACTTAAAATCTATATGTCTATTTGATCTAAGTTAGGTTTTCATGTCAATCAATAATGCCATACCTACCCAATATGTTTTATTGTAAAGAACTTATTCTTCCTCTTCACTCAAGAATGAGTTTATATTCAGTTATGGAGGTATGATGAACCACCATTTGTGTCAGCCGCAATGTCGAGTACGTGACATCGGGGCCCCAACATCCCAACATCAAATGTCTAAGGTCAAGGTATATTACCCAAGTCTATAAATACCAGACCTAGGTTTTCATTTTAAGTTAGTTTGGGAATAGATTTAATTTTAGTTTTCAAGTAAGGTAGCAAAGCTCTTGCTATTTCTTCTTCCTAGAGTTAGAATATTTTTTGAGTGCCCACAAAAGGAGTCTAAAGTGTATAAAATTATTTGTTTGAACACTATTGTACCTAAGCATAGTAGTGTGATGGGAATAAAATGAACTCTTTTGGCAATCCTTACAGCACTGAGAATAGCTTAATATTTTCTTTATTGCATTTTACTTTGTTTCTCTTTACTTTAATGCATTTCATTAAGCAATATATTTCTAGTAATTAGTGAACATGAGTATGAACACTTCAAGCATTCATATAGTACTTGGTAACCTAGCAATGCTTAATGTTTGGTTGCCCAGCAGTGCTATATGTGTTCAGGAAAGTGGGGTGGTTACTTGTGTTAGGCTAGCTAGAATAGACATTAGTTTGAAGCTACTCTACCCTTTATTCTTGTTGTAGGCAATTACATCCACAAAAAATAAAAGGATAAAAATTCATATACCTCAATTATACTTAAACCATATCCTTGAGCCTCACAAGTATATTTGAAAAGACAATGAACATTCTCAACATTGTTTCACTTCCTAGAGAAACTAGTGTATGAGATAACTATAAGTCCATGGAATTCAATCAGATCACACGTAATGCCTTAAGGATTCATATGGTTGGGTGTATGGGTACCTTGTCACTCATCATTTATAAAAAAAATATTATAAATAGGATTAGGATGCCACGTTCACTAATTTTTGACAATGGAAATCATTTCAGAAGTGCAAATTTTAGAATGTTAATGCAACACTTGGGGGTTGAACATAAATTAACAACACCCTACCATCCCCAAGCCAATGATCAAGCATAGGTAACCAACTGGGAGATCACAAAAATACTAACACGAACCATTAGCAAATATAGGAAAGATTGAAGTACAAAACTTAATGATGCCCTCTAGGCTTATTGATCAACATGGAAGCTTCTTATTCGCTATTCTCCCTACGAGTTAGTTTATAGAAAACTTCCAATGCTCTCAATCTAGTTTGAGCTTTGTACACTCCCAACAATCTATGATCTAGATCTTAACCTAACTCTAGCATAAAAAGAAAGATTGATCAACCTAAATGTGCTAGATGAAAATTGATTAGTGGCCCTATCTCTAAATGAGGTGCACAAGGCATTCAACAAGCAACGTCATGACCTCAAAATAAGAAAAGTAAAACTTCAACTAGGAGATAAGGTTATCTATTGGAACCCCACACATGTACCCCAAAAGGAAAAATTTCAAACATTGTGGAAGGAACCTTATATAATTGATCAAACCTTTACCCCTAGGATCATGTCAATCTACAAACCTAAAAGCACAAATAAAAAGTAGTTGGTCAACATCCAAGAAGTAAAACCTTTCCTCGAATGAAGATAGGCTAGTGCAACTACCATCTTGATGGATGGACAACCACATTCCATTTTTTGGATCTTCTCCTTCCAACTCAATCATAGGGAAGATGGCCATCTATGCTTACAATCCATATGGCTTCTTAATTTTTCTATTTTTTATTTTCCATGTGATGAGAGAGGTTACTCTGGTGATTTATTCTAATTATTAGAGTAGTTACTCTAGTGGTTTATTCTAATTATTAGAGAAGTTACTCTAGCAGCTTATTCTAATTATTAGAGTAGTTACTTTAGCGATTTATTCTAATTATTAGAGTGGTTACTCTAATTATTAGAGTAGTTACTCCCAAGCCTATAAATACAGTGCCCATGTGCACAATTAGGAGGAAGTCTTTTAGCCGTCAAGTAGCGAAAGTCTTGTAGTTTGTTTGAAAGTTAAAGTATTTTCCAAGTACTTGCAGTAGGAGTTCTAAGTATGGATGGATCATTATTCGAGCATTATGTACCTAAGCACACCTTGTGTACGGCAATAAATACGAGCTCTTTGATTCATCCTTACATCACCTGAGATTTTTTTTCTTACACATTTCTTTTATTTTATTTTCTTATCCATTTATTTTATTTTATGCACTTTACATTTATGTTATTAGTACAAAAATTCATTTTGATCAATTAAGAAAATCATTATATTACACAAGCATGACCACTTCGAGCATGCGTGTAATGCTTGGTAACCTAGTAACGATTAGCATTTGGTAATCCTAGCAGTGTTTCACTGGTTCAAGATGTGTACAGAAAGTGGGAATGGATGCTAGTGTTAGGATTAGTTAGAACTTAGTTAATGAGTAGTTAATTTAAATTAGTCACTTGGTTACCTCTTTCCTTCCCTACTAGCATAGGACATAAAAACATAAAAGCTATAAAAATCATATGCCTCAAGGTTACTTAACCATACAATCGTGACATACAGGTAATCTTGGGAAGACAATGATCAACCAACCCATCTTTGTTCCACAAGCGTGCATAAGCAATTAGTCCTTGGAAATCCACTAGATCATGTGTGAAAAACTCGTATTCATATGGTTGAGCGTAGGGGTACCTCGCTGTTCATCATTGGAGCCATTGTTGGGGACTTAGTTTTTTGTGTGCTAATTAGAACATAGGAAATCATTCACATCATTACAACGAACCCTTAGGGTTGAATGAGAAGATGATAAACAAGAATACATTGGACACTAAATCAACAAGTATGTCTCCTTCTTTGTATGGAAGCGCCTCACTGCCTAGGTCTGAAATAGGAAACAGTCGGCGACATAATACACATGACATTGATTTTCCAGTGCCTCAACAAGTTTGAGTGGTATATATTCATCCTAATGAGTATATACCAGACTTTACCTTTATCCTCCATCAAGACAAACAACTACATTGATGAGACTTAAAAGGTAACATAGCATTACCTTCTGATCATTTTGTTCCGAGCATGCTTCTTCATGCTCTCACACGAATTGGCATGCCACACTTACATGCAAAATACATTGTGCAAGACCATGACTTGAGAGAATACCATCCCATAGAGGCACAACATCAAAGGGACTTGCAAAAAGAGAGACATCATAAGTCTTTGAAGGATAAGTGGTCACAAGATGCCCCACATGTATTAAGCAAAAATGAGGGTGGTGAACCTACCTCAGCTTGTCACCCACAAAATGATGTTCCTCCCCTTGACTTTGGCCAAGGGGTTGTGTATCAGAACCTTCATTCCACTATTCATAACCTAGATTCTAATACTCACGAGCACAAAGGATCTAAAAAAGGGACACAGGCACATGATAAAGATGGACATTCGGATCACAATCACGATCGAGGTTGAGACTATTGAAGAGAAAGTGGCAGACACCATTAGGGTGATGGTTCTCATTCTTCTTCACATTCATCATCTCTTTCATCCTCTCCTTCAGTGTCTAGATGCAATCATAAAGAAAAAGACCATGGGGATAAAGGTAGGCAAAGTGGAAGTTATAGATGAAACAACGAGGAAAGGGGATGAGGACACTCTAGAGAGTCACGACATAGAAAAAGGAAGAGTAGGGAACAACATAGGCATCATAGATGCCATGGATGAGATGATCACGATGAATCCCTCCTCACTACTCAAAGTATGTTGGACATAACTGAGGCTGTTAGAATTCCAAAAAGGCATTAGAAAGATAGTAGGATCAAGAGATTAGATATGAACAACATCCCATGATTTAAAGGGGGATACAACACCGATCCTTAGAATCATTTACAAGCATTCCATGATGCCTATGCCTTAGAAAATATAGAGAACAAATGGGAAAAACTTAATTTGTTCCCATAGACATTAGTTAAAAAATTAGAAAGTTGGTACCAGTCCTTAGAACCAGAATCCATTCATAGGTGGAGTACTATGTTATAACTATTTAATGACAAGTACCAAACGTACTCCCGAGTGTCTACCTTGAAAAAGCAAATCCAAGGCTAAAAACAAGGAGGACATGAATCCTTAGATGCTTCCATGGGCCGATACTATGCACTATTACATTGTTATCCTAGCCATGGTTATTTGCAAAGGGATCAACTATGCCATCTCGTGGATGGGCTTAGGCATGAAACGAGAAGAACCCTTGGGACTTATGCCTAAGGAAGACTATCCGAGCTTATGTCCCATCAAATTCAAAGACTATTGGAGCAAGTTGCCAAGGAAGAAGGTGAGCTATGGAAGAGGGAAAGTGTGGAAGAGTATAACCAAGATTCTTCCCTTCAGAAGAGGGGAGTAAGATTTTGTGAGGATGAAGAAGAGTCACCACTCGAAGAGATGGTGAATAGGAAAACATTTCCTATCCAAAAGATGACATCAAAATTTTTGGCAAAGGTAGACCAAATGTGGGATTCCCTAGACAATAGATTTTAAACTGTTATTAAAATAGTAGAGTCTAGAGAGCAAGGTAGTGATCATGAAAAAAGAAAAAAGAGAGAGGCTAAACATGCACGTAGCAAGGGTAAGGGCAAAGTTGCCATCATTGAATAGGTTTTGGATTTGGAAACAGACAATGATAGTGGATGTGAGATATGTCAATATGACCATCCTAATGGATGTTTCCCTATAATCTCACATTTGCAGGAGTTTGGGGTATATGCACTAAACCCATGATTAAACAAAAAGCAAACATCCTGAAGGTTACCTTACCCTCAAGGTAACCCAATATAGTTCCACCAACCCTTAACGTATTATCCTAGTGGAACTCCACCGCAACCAATTGAACAATATCAACAATGTTAGCGTCCACAATCATGAGGAATGCTACCACCAAGGCAACAATATCCTTACCTACAACCTGACCCATATGGATATTACATGCAGCAGTCAATCTCCCCACATGACTCTACTGGTCACGTCACTTCTCAACCTCACTACTAGCCCCATGAGTATTATGGGACTCCCTATTCTAGAGGAAATATTCTACAAGCATATCATTCTTCTCATCTAACTGCATCTCTTCCACCAATAGCTCCACTACCACCTATTCCCGTGATGCAAGGTGAAATCCCTACCCAGCCGCAGCAACGTAATGCCACGAGGGCTGTTAACTCTTAACCTACTATTGGTTCCAAGAATCACATGAAGAAAAGACCTTTCTTTAGAACCAACAGTCCAACCAAGCCCTTCCACTCACAAGCGGATGATTCCTTAGATGCATAAGTATCAATCAAAAATCTGGAGCCCCTTTCAACCCAATCACCACACTCAACACATATGGTCATGCTAACACATGTCGTCATTGATGGGATCAAAGCTAGCCACCTTCCCAAGAAATTATCTAATCTTGGGAGTCCTCTGATATACTTGAAAATTTTTGGAAATGCGTTGTGTAAGGCTCTTTTGGATTCAAGTTCTAGTGTTAACTTGATTTCTCAAGAAATATACAAGGTCTAGAACCTACCTCCATTGAAAAAGAGCAACATCTGTCTAAAGTTGGCTGACCAGTTCATCAGTATCCCATTAAGACTGGTGGAAGACATTGTTACCACTATTTGTGGGTGGTCGTACCCAGCTAACTTCCTAGTGATTCAGGTAAACAATGGTAAGGGGGACTTCCCAATCATAATGGGAAGAGAATGGCTAAGCACCATCAATGCACATCTAGAAATCTTTGATCTTTCCCTAGAAATATCAAAAGAAAATACATTTGGAAAGATCGAGAAGAAGGAAGTTCCATGCATCGCATACAATGACACAAGGTGTAATTGCATGTAGAGGTCATGGTTTATGCAAAGTTTAGCATTGCCTGCATGAAATCAGTGTGTACAAGTGATTAACATACAAAGATGCTTGTATGCAATAGCCACACAATAGGAAGAGTCCCAGTGGTTGACAACTAATCAAGAAAGTAGTTCACTCATATGCATGGAACGAACTTAGGGTTTGAATTATGCTTACATTGATAGCATAGATGCATTAGAGCAAGTCCACTACCAACTAGGGGAAGTTGGAAATCCTTGAAAAATTTAAGTAGGAGCCCCTTGAGCTGAAATCATTTCCCACTGATATGGAATACACGTTCCTTAAAAACAGAAAACCAGTAATTATCAACACTAAGCTTGCTCCTCAATAGAAAGAAGAACTACTGAAGGAAATAAATAAATGGTTGGAAGCCTTCACTTGGTTATATCCCAAAGTAATTGGAGTAGATCCTAGGATACATCAACATAGAATTTACACTAACCCCTCCATGAAGCCTCGAAGACAACCGCATAGGCGATTGAAGCCTAAGATGAAGCAAGTAGTTAAGGAAGAAATCGAATAGCTTCTCAAGGTTGGGCTCATATACCCCATTGCTGAAAGCAAATGGGTTAGCCCCTTAGTTATTGTGCCTGAAAGGGAAGGCAAATGAAGGGTGTACATAGATTTCAGGCTACTAAATATGGCAACTTTTAAAGATCACTTTCCATTGCCATTTATCGACCAAGTCTTAGACACCATCGCAGGGCATCACTATTATAGTTTTTTGGATGGATATAGTGAATATAACCAAATAAAAATAGCCCTAGAAGACCAAGCCAAGACTACATTCACTAGTCCTTGGGGAACATTCACATACAAACATATGTTGTTTGGCTTGTCCAATGCCCCTGCAACATTTTAATGAATAGTTCTAAGCATATTCCAATAATAGATAGGGAATGGCGTGGAGGTCTTTATGGATGACTTCTCTAGTTATGGAGCAAACTTTGATTAAGCCTTGGACCGGTTAGAGCAAGTGTTAAAAAGATGTGTAGAAGCCAATTTGAGACTCAATTGGCAAAAGGGTCATTTGATGATCCAAGAAGGGATAGTACTAGAGCACAAAATCTCACATACAAGGATGGAGGTAGACCCCAAAAAAATCAAAATTATCCAAGGAATTACCCATCAACCAAAAACTATCAAAGATATTTGATCATTCCTTGGACATACTAGCTACTATAGAAGATTTATTGAAAAATTTTCAAAGGTTGCCAAACCATTGGTGAAATTAACGAAAAAGGACATACCTTTTGAGTGGACCAGGGCATGTGAATTAGCTTTCCAAACTCTGAAATAGAAGTTAGTAGAAACATCCATTCTACAAGCTCCTGATTTATCCAAACCATTCCATATCATGACTAACATGTACAACTATGCTTTAGGAGCCATACTTACATAGTTAGATGACTAGAAGCATCCTTATTACATCCACTATGCCAGTAGAAGTATCGTTGGTGCAAAACTTGACTACACTACAACAAAGAAAGAATTAATGGTTGTAGTGTTTGCACTAGAAATGTTTAGACACTATGTATTGGGATATAAAGTATATATACATATAGATCATAGTGCAATAAGGTTACTCATGAATAAGCCAATGGTAAGCTCTCGTATCATATGATGGCTTGTAATCTTACAAGAGTTCAATCTTACGATGATCAATCATAAAGGCATCGAGAACATAGTTGCTGATCATTTATCTTGATTACGATGGAGAAAGAGGATGAGTATCCAATTTCTAATTATTTTCTAGATGAATTCCTCTTTGTTGGTGTAGTGAATAATCAATCACCCATGGAGACAAACTGGTATAGTAGCATTCTTACCTATCTCCTCACCCAACAAATACCACAAGAGTTAAACCTTAAGAAGAAACAACAATTTCTTTACCAAGCCAAGTACTTTATGAAAATCAATGGGAAACTTTACAAAGTGTGTTCCAATGGCTTGATTCAATGGTGTGTTCCTGATATAGATCAACTGTGAGTTCTCCAAAACACTCATGAGGGTCCTTGTGGGGGTTATTACACTAGGAGATGAACAGCCATCAAGATCTTATGTACAGGATATTATTGGCCTACATTATTTTGGGATGCCCACTATTTCCTCCAATCTTGTAAGCACTGTTAATGTGATGGGGGAATTACTGCTAGAATGGAGGATCCACAACAATGGATTCAAATGTTAGAACCCTTCAACATTTGGGAAATTGATTTTATGGGGAAAATTACAATAATGTCCAATGGAAAAGCTTATATTATTGTTGTTGTTGATTACCTAACAAAATTTTCCAAAGCAACTACTATTAAGGATTGTACATCATCTACAGTTGTAGGAGTTGTTCAATAAAAAATCATAAATAGGTTTGGTGTGCCTCGTGCAGTTATTTCAAAAAATGGTACCCACTGCATAGGTTCAACTTTTTGGAAATTAATTCAACACTTAGGGGTTGAGTATAAATTGACTGCACCATACCACCCCTAAGCAAATAGTCAAGTAGAAGTTACCAACAGGGAGATTACGAAGATATTGATAAGAACTATTAGCAAGTTTAGGTGATACTGAAGCACTAAACTGAATGATGCTCTCTGGGCATACTGCCCCACATGGAAACTCCCTACTTATAGTAAATTACCAATGCTTCTCATTCAAATTGAGCTTTGTACACTATCCACGACATGTGACCTCAACCTTGACCTTGATCTAGCATAGAAACAACACTTAGTAACCCTTAACTTGCTAGATGAAAATTGATGAGCTACCCTATCATATAATGAATTGCACAAGGCTTTCAATAAACAACGTCATGACCTAAGAATTAGAAAATTTAAATATTAGCCAGGAGATAAGGTTCTCTACTAGAATCCCACACATGTGCCACAATCTACTAAATTTCAAACACTATGGGAAGGACCTTATATTATTTATGCAAATTTTCCTTCAAGGGCTATGAAAATATACAAACCTGATAGCCCAGATAAGAAACTTTTGGTCAACGTGCAACAAACCAAACCTTTCTAGGAGCTTAGGACCACCAGTACACATGCTACCTCTATTAGTGGACAACCTTGCTCACTATTTCGGATCTCCTCCTTCCAACTTAGTCATGGGAGAGATGGATACATATGCTAACTATTCTAGGCCCTTAGTTCTTTTTGAATATTTTTTTTACACATTTTTTATTTTACACATTCTTTCTACTTTTCTTATTTTTTTTACACCATCGTTCATGTTTTTACTATTTCTTTATTTTCTTGATTTACTTTTATTCGTCATCTAATAAGTGCTCATGTTGTTGGATTGAATTATATCATATTAATTGCTAATGTTTGGTTTTTACCTTTGAATTATGATTTTGATATTAAGGTATGGTTCTTTTGTTAAAATAGGCAGTGAGTCCACATTGTCCACTCATCCATACAACTCTATGGTCTCCTTTGGATTGGAACTGTACAATCGCCTTTTTCTAAGTAAACTTTTAATGAATTGGTGGCTAGGTATTTTTTAAACCAATTAAAGACTCAAAGGATGAAAAGGATGTGACTTCAAGGGGATTCAATGCATTGGCGCTAGCCATTCTCTTGGGTGCTTGGATGATTTTTCTTGGGTTTTTTTTCATACTGACATTGTTCAAATATCAACAAGCTAAGTAAATAAAAATAAGTCTTTGCATGGTATGGTTCTCACGAATAAACATAAAAAAAAAGAGAAAAAAAAAGAAAAAAGAGAAAAAGGTGAGAATTCAAAGCACACCTCTTAGACATAATATAGCAATATGGGCTACAAGCACTAGTTATGGCACTAGAAAGAAATGTTACCCATGCCTAAAGGTTCCCTCTAACTAAGGCCATTTCTCACTTCCTACTTCTCCATCTCACTCTCCTTGGAATGGTGGTGACTCTTTGTGGAAGCATTCTTGTTTCTTCAAGTGGATGGATTGGTTAAGTGTATTAATGTGAGGTCAATAAATGTGGTTGGTTTGAGTCTAGATTTGGGATGAGTTCTACTCAGTTATCTTAACCATGAAATACATAAGGTTCTTTACACAACCTTGTTCTTGGGATTCCATTCCATTCTCTCCTCTCCATCTTTCTTCCCATTTTCCACCTCATTGTCATTTTTATCATTAGTCTGTTCTGGGTTTATGCATTATTTTTCTTTGGTGAATTCTTGTCGGTAAGTTTTTAACTCTTGCTTCCAAATGATATTCCTAGAGCCTATAGACTCTTTGGTTTGTGGGTTTGTTAGGGCATAAAAGGCATTAGCCTGCTTTGGGGAGGATCCACTAGCATTCCTTTTTGGTGCAATTGTTAAGTTCTTTTCCTTAAACATTTCCTATAATCAATCATCTCTTATTTCATCCCCATCCATGAGATCCATTTTATTGGCATTGTTGTTGTTATTTTTTCCCATCTTTCTTGTTACTCATATTTTTCCATCTTATAGCCACTAGAGGTTCACTCTTAGTCATGGGGGCCCTGGCATAATTTTTTTAATTTTTTTCATTTTACTATTTGCCTAACCCCTACATCTTTGGTAGTCACCTATGATAAATCTTCAAACCAGTTTCTACCATAATCACAACTCAGCCAATGCACTTCATATCGAGGAAAGGTATCAACTGCATTATGGTTTATCTATCCTTGATATTTATGACTGTGTTGTGTGTGTAGATGGTGATCATACAAATAATGGAATGGGCTTGGAGGAAGCACTCATGATGGACTGAAATTGGAGCATTTATGAAAGGAGCAAGTCTGGTGGTGTGGCTATGGATAAATAATGGAAGGTGCAATCTTAGCATTGGCAGCAACATGCTTCATTTTCTTTCTCTCTCTTTCTCTACAAGTTGCAAATAAAGGCTTGAATGTCATTTATGTATGAGTGTTCACCACAATGTTGTAATATGCTTATTGATCCGCCATTGGGCACATTGAGTCTATCATCCCATTCCACCATCAATTGTCAATTAGTAAATAATCCCATATCTTTCCAATATTTTATAAGGAACTTGAGGATGAGTTTTTATTTAATCGTGGGGGTATGATAAGAGTGGTTACTCTAGTGATTTATTATAATTATTAGAGCAGTTACTCAAGTAGTTTATTCTAATTATTAGAGCAGTTACTCTCGGGGTTTATTCTAATTATTAGAGTAGTTACTATAGCAATTCATTCTAATTATTAGATTGGTTAGTCTAATTATTAGAGTAGTTGCTCCCAAGCTTATAAATACAGTGCCCAAGTGAACAATTGGGAGGAAGTCTTTTAGCCGTCAAGTAGCAAAACTCTTGTAGTTTGTTTAAAAGTTAAAGTATTTTTCAATTGCTCATAGTAGGAGGTCTAAGTGTGGATGGATCATTATTCAAGCATTATGTATCTAAGCACACCTTGTGTACGGAAATAAAGATGAGCTCTTTGATTCATCCTTACAGCACCTGAGATTTGTTTTCTTACGCATTTCTTTTATTTTATTTTCTTATGCATTTATTTTATTTTATTTTATTTTATGAACTTTACATTTCTGTTATTAGCATAGCAATTCATTTTGATCAATTAAGAAAATCATTAAATTACACAAGCACAACCACTTCGAGCATGCATGTAACAATTGGTAACCCAGTAATGATTAGCATTTGGTAATCCTAGTAGTGTTGCACTGGTTTAGAATGTGTATGGAAAGTGGGAAAAGGTTTTGGTGTTAGGATTAGTTAGAACTTAGTTAATGAGTAGTTAAGTTAAATTAGTCACTTAGTTACCTATTTCCTTCCCTACTAGCACAGGACATAAAAACATAAAAACTATAAAAATCATATGCCTCAAGCTTACTTAACCATACAATTGTGACATATAGGTAAACTTGGGAAGATAATGATCAACCAACCTATCCTTGTTCTACAAGGGCACATAAGCACTTAGTCCTTGGAATTTGACTGGATCGTGCGTGAAATCCTCATATTCGTATGGTTGAGCATAGGGGTACCTTGCCACTCATCACCTTGTTTGACTTTTACAAATTTTTGATTTTCAGATTTTTCTAATTTTACATTATTGTTAGTACCTTTGAGTCTTTCGTGATTATTTTACACATTGTATATTTTATTTATTTTGTTTTGTTTTTTTTCTTGTTTGAGTGTGAATTTTCATCATTTTTGCTAATAAAAGTGCTTTATTGCCTTAGGACACAATGCTGCTATTGTTGTTTACTAATGATGGTTTGTGCTTAATGTTGTGATTGTTGATGTTTAGTTTCTATATTTAAATTTTGATGTTTAATTACTATGACATGGTTTAGTTTTCATGGAACAGGTAGTGAGTCCACATCATCCGCCCATCCAATAACTCTATGATTTTCCTTGTTTTAAAAATTTGAGGTTCCTTCCATTAAATAAAAATTTGAATCAATTGTTGACCTTGGTAGTTCTAAAATCAGAAAGGATTCAAAGGTTTGTAAACAATGTGACTTCAAGGGGACTCAATACTCTTTATACTCTTCTAGTTACTTAAGTGCTTGTGTGCTTGAGTTTTCTTCATGGACTTCTTACCATTCCATTCCAACCACTAATAGGAAGTGAAATAAAGTCTTTGAATGGTGTGGTTTTGATTTAAAAATTTCAAAAAACAAAAAAAATGATGGGAATTCAAAGCACACCCCTTAGACAGAATAAATGAATAAGTCTTTGCATTGTGTGGTTTCCATCCAAAAAAACTTTACGAAAAAAAGACATGGTGAGAATTCAAATCACACCCCTTAAAAAAATAAATAGAGTACAAGCACTGGTTATGGGATTAGAAAGACATGTACCCATTCCTGAAGGTCCTATCTAACTAAGGCCCTATCTCACTTCCTACTTCTCTCTTTTCTTCTCTTTATGGAATGATGGTTGTTTTGTAAAGGCACTCTCATATCTTGTGTGGGTGGAATAGTCTTAGAGTGGTGACACAAAGTTATTGAAAGTGGCTAGTTTTGGTTTGGACTCAGTATGGATGCTCATTGGATTTGTTACTTCTTATATTAAGGTCCATGGGATCATTACCTACATTATCATCTAATAAAGGATTAATCTTTTACATGACATCTAATTAGATACTCCATTAATAATCTTTCTTGTTTTACTCATTTCTTCCTCATATTATTTTAATCCTTACCTCCATCCACTTCCTGTGACATAGCTTATTAAGTCGTCTTGGATGCTTCTTCCTTTGCTTTTCTCATAGATTCCTTTGCTTCTTTTATAGCTTCCTTTGCTACTTTCTTGTTACCTTCCTCTTATGATTTTTCTAAATACCTCCACTATAGACATTTGTTTTATATCTTTCTTTTCTTTTAACAATCTTGATTGAAATCAATAATCACAAGTGTTAGTCAATGAACTTAATATTAATATCATATAGCTTAATCTTTGGTTATAGTTTCCATATGTACTTATTTATTTTTAAAGAAAGCTTCTTTGAACTTACACTCACTTAAAGAGATTTTGGATCATGTACATTAGATGACTCATGTCACAACCTAAAATTTGTATAGGTTTAATTATTTAATTTAATGTTTGCATGTAATTATTTAATACTATCAGATATGTATTATTAAAGTTAGTATGCAATGCAAGTATCTTCTAGTTTTCTATGTAAGTTAGGGAACAAAGCCATGTATTTGATTTGGACTTATTAGGGATAAAAAATAAAATTAATTTACTTTATATTTATAAGAATTGATGGATAGATGTATATGTTTTTTGCATAAATTCTCATTATTTTCATTAAATTATCAAGTTTTATAATTAGGAATTAACTCTTCATTATTACCTAGTATTGTCCCAATCATTTGCTATAAATTTTAAGGCCATACCATGATGTAGGATGCTTGTTTCTTAACAACAAATGTTTTCAAGAATTTATGTAGCTATTTTGATTTTTCATATCCCCTTAATCTAAACTCTATCATATGTAGTAAATTTGTTAATATTCATTAATAATTAAGTTACAAAATCAATTCCCATTCAAAACTATTCATTAATCATTTTTAATAATCATTTCTATTACAATTCATATCTACATAGTTTCATATTTATCTATACATCAATTCCAAGTCATTTTCAAATAAGATTTGATGATCATTGTTCATTTTTTCTATTTTAGAAAGCTAAACAATTACTTTTAGGGATACTCTTTTACTACAAATTTTAATGATCAAATTATATACGTATATTATTCAAAGATCTTTATATCTATTATTTACTCATTTCGTAAGTTTTTTAGATTGTCAAGATATTACTCATAAAGTATGAATTTTTATTCTAGAAGGCAAATAGTTTTATTAAAAATCTATTTTGCAAAATAAATTTAAATGATCAAATAAATTCCCATTAATCTGAAATTTTACAAGGTTATAGATCACAAAAAAGGATTTTCAATGAATCTAAGATTAGCCTAAAACTCATTTGGATCCTAAAGATTTCATAGTTTTAAAATCAAGAAATATCCTAGTATTTCATAGTTATGTTACCAACATAAATCTAGTCAACCACATCATAATTCTATTATGTAGACAACGACACCCTCAAGATAACTGAACGAAGTTCTTATTTCATGAATTTCTAATTGGAACAAGTTAACTAGATTTTTAAAGTTGATTGGACTATTAAAAAACTTGCAAAAGTTAATTTTTTTTTGAAATTTCTTATATGAAAAAACTAACAATGGTATTGAAGAAAAGATAAGTCCGCATTGAGTCATTATGAATGCCAAGGGCATTCCTAAATGTTCTATGATATTCAATGGTTCCTAAAACTATAGCTTATGGATAAGAACTATGCAAGGACTACTCAAGCACAATGACTATTGGAATATTATTCAACTATATTTGAATACATTCATGATTTTGAAGACCTAATAATGATTAAAATCAAAGAATAGAAGAGTATGGAAAAGAAGAACAATTTGACTAATATAATGCTTCTTCTTATTAATACAAATATTATTTCCTTAAGATTCACTTTTCATTATACTGCCAAAGAGATTTTGGATACTCTCTAATTGAAGTACAATGATAATATTAAAAATAGACAAATGCAAGAACTTTTATGGAAATAAGAATATGATGTACTTGAAATCTAGTCCATTGAAGATATTAAAAGCTTTTTCTTTAGAATGTATATTAACATTAGAATAATTAAAAAATATTGATGTGGCTACTGTACAGGAATAAAGGTAAAAAAAGGTTATCCAAGCCCTCTCTACAGATCCAAGATATAAAAATATAATAAACAATATTATGCTATTGAAGAACCTTAACATGCTTAGTGTAGATAAATTAGTAACTCAAATTAATACTCTTCAGACTATAAGGGCTAGAAGGAATCGCAATGCATATAAATAAGCTTATTTTTCTAATTAAAGAGGAAGAGAAGGTAGCTTCATATGCAGAAGAAGATAAAATCAATTTAATTTTAAAAATTCATGTTCTTAAGAATATGAAAAAAATTAGAAAATTAAAACAAGGTTGAAAAATTCAAGCACATTAGAGAAAGAGGTCAATCTAGAGAAAGATGAACCTATAATAAGAGAAATTATAATTCCTTCATTGCATAGTGTAGGTTTTGTAAGAAGAAACGCTATACCATTGAAGGTTATTGGACAAGGATAGGATTTAAAGTTTATCAACAACAATAAAGCAAAAAAGAAAAATTAACTAGCATTAAAGAAGCTAGAACTACTAAAGAGAAATCTAATTAAGGTAACCATTAAGACCTTCATATTATTAACATAATCAAATAAAATTCTTTGATTGTTGAAAATGGGTGTTTAAATCAAATGACAATACATAAAGACTATTTACTCAATTACAAACTAACCAAACTTAGCAATATGAAGATTGGTAAAGAAAAATGTTGGAACATACAAGACATGGGAGATTAAATTATAGGACTTACCAACAATAGGGTCATTTCTATTTCAAACCTATTTTATGTTCCAAATCTATCAAACCTATTTCTTTCATCTCATAAATGGAAAGGAAAGATATTAACATAAGTTTTAGAAATGATTAGTGCATTATAGCAAAACTAAATAGAGAAGATATATGTAAAATAAAAGCTCTTAAACATATAATTTATTATCTAGATTATGACTATTTTTATCTCAAAAAAATTATTGACATCATAAAGAATAAGCAAAATTGCACCAAAACCATTGCCTAAATGACAAAACATCAAGAAAAAAAAATAATCTCACTTCTTTAGAAGTTTCAAAAGATCAAAATTTATCAATATAAGATGAAGAAGAAAGAATTTGGCATAAAATACTTAGATAGAAATCTTGCTCAAAAATTGAAAAAATGACAAAGTTGAACAAAGCCATTGATATCAAAATTAGAGAAATTTCAAAAGATCAGTTTGAACTGTGCATTCAAGGCAGGCAAACAAAGTCACCTGATATCAATCTTATGTAAATAACTAATGAACCTCTTGAACTTCTACATATGGATCTTATTGATTTCATGCTCACCACATATATTGGAGGAGCAAACTACTTTTTGTCATGGCGAATGACTATTCCAAATTCACATAGACTTAGATTCTAAAAACTAAAGATTAAGCTTTTAATAAAATTTTTTAACCTAATGAAAAAAACCATGAAAATTACCATTGAAACATACATACATATAAATGAGAAAAATTATGAATGAGATATTTAAATATTTTTGCACAAAATAAGGTATTTTTCACCAAATAATTTATGGATACAGTCCATAATATAATGGCATTGTTAAAAGAAAGAATAGAATGCTACAAGACATGATGAGGTATCTTCTCAAAGATGCAAACCTGAAAAATGTCTACTAAAGTATGGGGTATGGCAATAAATATGGCTACCTACATTACAAATAGAGTTATCAAGAGTAGCAAAAAAGACAAGACATCTTATGTGCTTTTCTACAACAAACTTTTCTAAAATCTTTCAAATGCGAATAGTTGGATATCATTACTATGTAAAAACCCTAAAATAATTTTTTGAATAAATTAGATAATAGAGGTAGAAAATTCAATTTTCTTGGTTATGAATCTAGAACAAGTGGATACAAATGCTATTATCCCATTAAACATATATGGTTCTCTTCAAGAAATGCAACTTTTTTGGAAGATAAATTTGGAACCTTATTTTTTAAATAAAATAAAAAGAAGATAGCCTTTAAAAAATCAAACTCATGGGTTCAAAGAGATTACCTACATAATCAAATGTTGGACATAATTTGAATAAATACCACAAGATCAAATGCAATTACAAATATCACCTACTCAACACTTGATCAAGAGGGTTTGAAAGTAGAAAATTCTCTAAAACATAAAGAATGGAAGAAAGCTATGGATAATGAATATGAAGTCATCTTAAAAAAATCATATAGTAATTAGTAAATAAATGAAAAGGAAAGAAATTCATAAAATATAAATGACTATATAAAACAAAGTTCAATGAGGGGAATTGAAAGCCAAGAAATGGATAATCATATTAAGAAAATTCAAAGCACATTAGATCATCAAAGAGAAAGTCTAAAAGAAAGTTCCCATGGTTTTGGAAATTCATTTTTAGGCTTTCATATTTACAAATAGTCTTAGAAAATCTTCCTTCTAGGTTAAAAAAAGAATCATGCCTTTCCCTTATTCAAAAGCATCCTTATGGGTTTTCACTTCTTATTAAAATGTTCTTTGTAAAGAAAAGAAGAAAACTCTCTCCAAAGATAAAAAATACATCAATTAGAAATAAAGAAAAAATAGCAAAAAAATTAAAATATTCCCATTCTTGAGCCTTCAAAACAAAAAGAAATTAATTTTTTGGAAAACAAATTAATTGTTTAGCTTTCACTAGGAGCTAGTTTTCTTGAAACAATAAAGTTCAATGAGAAATAATAAATTATTAAATATAAGATAAACCTAGTAGTAAGAGGTTTTAGATAGAGAAAAAATTTTAATCATGAATAAATGTTTTTCTCTAGTAACAAGGTTTAAAATAATAAAACTCATACTTTCCATTATTATGCATAACAATTTAGAAGTATGTTAGATAGATGTAAACTCATTCTTTGTAAATGGGTTTATAAATGAATAGGTCTATGTTCACCAACCTGAAGGCTACATCATAATAAGTATGAAAAAAACATGTATAATTTAAAAGTATGGATTAAAATAGGCATCTAGGGCATGATTTTATAGAATTAATGACCTTTTATTAAAGAAAAACTATAGATGAATATATGAACCAATCCTCTACTTCAAACATGAAAAATAATAATTCATCATCGTATCTCTATATATGAATGATCTTGTGTTCATAGCCATATATGAAAAATTATAGAAGACTTAAAATTAGATATGAAAAATATATTTAAAATGAAAGATCTTGGACAATTAAAGTACTTCTTTGAAATTCAATTTGAACAATAAAAGTAGGGCATCAAATTCCACCAAAGTAATTATGCATCCTTAATTTTGATAAAAAATAACATCAAAGAAAAACCCACAAACATACCCCTTCCTCACAACTTAAAGCTATAAAGAAAAGATTACAATTTTCTTGGTAAATGACACAGAGTACAAAATCATGATTGGATCATTAGTATTTCTATGTAATACAAGACCTTATCTGAAACTTACCAGATCCTATCTATTATGCTTTATGCAAGATCTAAGATTATATAATAAGGAAATGCCTTGAACTCCACAACTCCACAATCTCTTTGAAATCATGAACAAGTCAAATTGAATAAGAAAAAAAGGAAACTTTATTCTTGCTTAAATAAATGAACACAAACGTACAAAAAACATAAAACTCCCAAGGAAAAATAAGGTAATCAAATCAAATCCTTAGACCACAATCAAGGTAAAGCAATCAATCTTGAAGAGGGCTTACAAATTGTTCTAGGATGAGCACTCTCTCACTTCTCAATCTTACATTCTCTCTTAATGCTCATTGACTATCTATAATTTTTTTTGACAAACTTTCATCTTCCCATGGCATGAAAATTTCAATTTTAAATATATTGAAATTTATTCAAAAACATCTCATCATCAAAAAATATGTCTTTAGTGTTTGGAAGATGTCTTTTCTGAGCTAGACTCAACTATAAAAAGAGATCTTTAGCTTTGGAATTCATCATTCTTAAGAGGCAAGCTTGTATAGAAGACACCTTTTGCACCTCGAAGACATCTTTCCAAATATTGTAATTTATTTAAAATACATCTTATGCATTAGGAATATGTCTTATTTGCAATAAAACATCTTATTTAAGAGAAATATGTTTTTCGTACTAGCACTTCAATTATCCAAGACATCAAGCCTAAAATCCCAAGATCTAGTTTAAGCTCTTATTAGTTAGAGGACCTTCCAAGTGCATGGAGAGCATACCAAAACCTCAATAGCATCCATAAACAAACAAAAGGTACATAAACCAATAAGAAACATATACACACTAAACATAGATTTGGTATAATTAGGTGATTCCCTCATCATCAAGAGTATTCTTCCTTGAGTAACTTGTGAGTCCACTTGAGTATGGGTTGCTTTTATTTAATTGTGGTATTATAATTTGATTGGATTACCTTGTTTTTCCTTGAAGGAGTTTTACTTCCTTTTTTTTGTATTCATTATTCTTTGAGCAAGAATAAATATTCTTCTTTTCTATTCTTGTTTAATTTGGCTTGTTCTTAGTTTAAGAGAGCCTTGATTATGAAATTCAAGGAATCTCCTCATTAGAATGATATTAGATCATTTGGTTTGAAGAAAACTTAATTCAAGTAGAGAATACTAATCTAAATTGCAAGGAATCACTTCATTTTCTTAAGTTTTATTTGAATTCCTAATTAAGCCTCTTCTACTCTTGGGATTTGAAAAATTTCTTGGATCCATAAGTTTGTCATATCTTTAAAGATTTGAAAAATAATTGTAGAATTAAACAACCATTATCATTTAGTAGATAGGATTTAAACATCTTTGACTTATTTTGTCTAAGATTTGAGTAATCCTTGTTTCATTACTTTGGAATCTTTTGAATTTTTACATTTCTTTATAGATTTTGTTTAATGTATCTTTTTATATTCTTTTTACTATGAGTTCAAAGAAGAAGATAGTTCACAGTTCAAGCTTTAATAAAAGACATAGAAGATATGAGAAGTACTCTCAATCTCATTGTTGTGAAACTTGAAAATTTGGAAGAATACAAAAATAAAAATAAAAATGCTTCTTCATCAAGGACATCAAGGTAAGGGAACAACTCAAGTGACTCTTCATTAAGGGCTTATTTAAGACATTCATTCATGCCTCCTCTTAAAGATGATCTTCTTTTAAAGATTGAAGACTTTGAAAAGGATGAAGATCAAGATGATGAGCTTCTTAATGCTTCAAGTATTGAGAATAGGTCTCCAGGATAAATCTTTTGAAAGAAAGGAATAAAAAAACTATATTCAAGGCCCTAATGAAAGCAAGGTGAAGAATTGAGATTGCTCTTGCTAAAGTTTTTAGACTTGCTTTAAGATACCAAATCCTTTAATGGAATAGAAGATACCAAATCCTTTCTCTCCTAGCTTAAGATGAATATCAAATACTTTGAGCTTGAATATGTTGAAGACTATAAATTGATGTTATATGTTGAGACAAAGTTGGAAGTTATGGTACTTATATGATGGAAGAAGGTGTATTATTATTATGTAATAAATAATGGCACTCTTATCAAAGATTAGTATCTTGTGCAGTTCATTTTAAAGAAAATGTTTGAAAAGTCTCATCATAGATAAGAGGCTATTTAAATGCTTAAATATATGAGAAAAAAAAGATACAAATTATGAAAGATTATTACATGGAATTTTATAAATATTTCAACAAGCAAAGATACATTGAGATAAATATGATTAGAATTCTAATTTCCAAGGTGGGTAAAAGAGGAAATTCTAGCAAGGGCTCACCTTCTATAAATATTAAACCTTAGATGAGACATTTGATTTTGCTCTTAAGAATAAAAGGAAACTTAAAGATTTCAAAAAAATTATAAATCTTCCAATGGAAAATGCTCCAAAACTTTGAAGGGAGATAAAGGAGCTAACAAGAAATGTAATGCCAAGGATAATTCACAAGAGAAGAAAAAGAAGGCTAAATAGAGATAATATTTCAAGAAGAAAACTTATAAGAAAGGAAAGATCAAGAAAAGGGCAATGCTTCCAAGATCCAATGCTTTAATTGTGAAGAGATAGGACATAAATAATGGAAATGTAAGAAGTGTAATCCTTTAAAGGGTAAGGAACTTCAAATATTTCATAAGGAAAAGTCTTCAAAGGAAGGTAATTCTAGTGCTCCTTTAATTAAGGATATTACTAAGATTAATTCATTTATAATAAATATTTATGCAAGTAAAGATCCTTTAAGAAATATGCTCTTTATAATTAGGGCTAGATATCTTTCTAGTGGAAAATGACTTCAAATATTAATAGATGAATTTATTCAAGAGAATGTTATCTCTAGCAAGACTACTAATAAACTTGGATTGAAAAAAATTCCTCATCCTAAGATCTATAAGATGTATTGGCTTTATAGATACCACTTCCATGAGGTAAAGAAAAGGTGCATTTCATGGTGAGGACCAAGTTCCAATATCCCAAATTGAAGATAAATCCTACAAAATTCTCATAAGGACATAATGAAAAACAAGAGAGAAAAAACAACTCTTTAGTCTTGCTTGAAAACATGAAGATTCATACAATTTCTAGAAGCAAACATCCCAAGAATAAACAATACTCAAGATTTATACAATCACACTCACCTCCAAAAAGAAATTAGTCAAACAAAAATGGTTCACATCACTCCTTCACATAAAATTACCCATGATGGATACAATAAGAATAGAGTGCTAAAGAAGAGTTCTCTCTCCCTTACTCTCCCAAGAGACTCTATTGAGGATTTCTAGCCTTCTCCCTTGAGAATAACCTTCATCTTCTTTTTAGACTAACTAGTCTAATTAGCCTACCTAAATTCGACCTTTGATGTATTTTTAAAGATTTTAAAGTGACCCTTCATCTTCCCTCCAAATTATAACTCAATTTGAAGTCCATGAAAATTCATATGAGACATCTTGGAGAAGTAGGAGACATCTTCCCTAACATGGCTAGATCTCAGAGAAGACATCTTGGAGATAGGAAAGACATCCTATAGGAGACATCTTGCATTTTGAAAAAAACTTATTTTGAGGTCTAAAACATTTGGATGCCTCCAAAAAAATTCCCATAGATTTTGGAACCCCCAAAACTTATCAAAGTAATCCCAAAACATCTTCAAAAATGTCAAAACTCTAGGAAAAGTTACCATCATTGGACATATGGTATTTTAGCCTATTTGATGTCTTCATTATTTTGTTGTTTAAGATTATTTCTAACAAAGATCAAGTGAAATATGACATTCTTTCCATAGATAGTCTTAATATCATTCTTAGTAGACCTGGAACTTTGATAATAAGGCTACTTATGATGGATCTAGGAATTCTTAGTTAGTTCCTAAGAAGAATGAAATTGATCAATTGATTCCAATGAAACTATAGTAATATAAAGAGGCTATGAATGTTAATGCCTCAATAATTTTTGTTAGTAAAATAGAATATGTCAACAAATATAAGAAACATGGTTATGGCTTTGGTATTATTTTTACAATAGCAATAAGGAGGAGAAAAAAAATGAATTTCCTCTAATGGTTTAATCTTTGACATTAAAATTTGTTCATATCTTGAAAGGAAAATTGGAATGGCTTTCTCTAATAAGATCTATTCAATAACAAATTTATTTCATGCCCAAAGATACTATTCCAAATGAGAGGGCATACCATATGACTTTACATCAGAGGATGGTGTTGCATAATTAAGTGAGATACTCTCTAATGTATTTATTAAGAAATCGATTTCTCCTTATGACATTCTAGATATGCTTATTTCTAAGAAGGATATAGATGAGTTGAGAATATGCATTGGTTCTAGGATCATTAATAGGATTGCTATTAAGTATAGGTTTCTTATCCCTAGAATGGATGATATTATTGATGTTCTTGCTAGTTCTAAACTAATTTCAAAGATTTATTTGAATACCAGATATCATCAAATAAGGATTAGATTAGAAGTTGAATAAAAATATATCCTTTAAGATACGTGATGATTTATGAGTTGTAAGATGTGCCTTTTGGGCTAACCAATGTTGTAGCTACTTTCATGAGGCTTATGCATGAGATTCTAAGAGATCTTATTGGAAAATTTTATACTAGTGTTTTAATTATATTCTTTTTATAGCTCTAATGAACAGAGACATGTATAACACTTGATATTGATATGCTCAAAGTTACATGAGGCTAAATTAGTAATTAATGATAAATAAATATCATTTCATGAAGAACTAAGACAAGATTGAGCCAAGCAAGATCAAGGCAATCAAGGAATGGCCTTCACATAAAGATGTGAAAGAGGTAAGATATTCTTTTGATTTGGCTAGTTTCTATAAGAGGCTTATTAGAAATTTGAGCTTTATTACATGACCTATGATTTCTTGTTTGAAGAAGACTTTAGTTTGTATATGGGATGATGCAAAGAAGAGATATTTTTAAGCATGAAAAAAGAATGTTTGTACTACTCTAGATTTGACAATTCCAAACTTCTTTAAAGTTTTTAAATAGATATGGATGTAAGTAAACTTATTATTGGAGATGTTTGTTCTCAAGAGGATAAACTTATTGCATTGTTTTTTAATACGTTAAATGAATCTAAACAAAAGTATAATATATATAAAAGGAGTTATATGCTATACTATAAGATATTAAGAATTGGAGATATTACTTTCTTGAATGAAATTTTCTTTTGTTAACTAATCATAGGGCACTTTAATTTTTACTCTCTTAAAAGAAATTGAGTGCCAAACATATGACATGAATGGAACAATTTTAGCAGTTTCATTTTCTTTCAAAGCATATAAGTGACAAGTCAAATGTTGTGGTTGATTTTTCTAAAGTTTATATTATTAATTCTACTATGAAAGTCAAATGTTTTAAATGTTTTACTTCATTATATGCTAATTATAGTGATTTGATAAAATTTAAAAAGCATTAAATTTTCTATTGCTAGAAAGGGTTGATAAATGAAAAGATTATCATGTAAATAATGGAATTTTATTCAAAGATAAAAAGCTTTATGTTTTCTAAAATTTAAATTTAGGTTTAAGATTCTTGAAGAAAAGCATCCAAGTGATATGGTTGTACACATGGGCAAAATGAAGATACTAGAATTAGTAACCAAAAATTACTTTTGACTAGCTATGTAAAACATTGTTGTTCAATTTATGAGAGAATGCTATGTATATCAAAATTTGAAAGGTGAAAATGGTATTAATAGTCATTACTTGCCTTTTTAAATCCTAAATGTTTCATGGAAAATTACTTCTTTGGACTTTATTCATAGAATTCCAAAGATATTATTTGTTCATGATTCTATACTTTTTTTTATTTATATATTTACTAGGATGGATCATTTTATTCCATGAAAAAGTAGTAATTATTCTTACATTGTTCATTTATTCTTTCAATAATATTACATGGCATTTCGTGGAATGTTTTGAGTGATAGGAATGTCAAGTTCACTAGTCACTTTTGGAGATTACTTAGAAAATTTCTTGAAACCAAATTGCCCTTTTCTACAACTTATCATCTTCAAATCTATGATCAAAATAGATTAAGATATTTGTATGATGATCATCCTCAAACATGGGTAAATATATTGATCCATGATGAATTTTCATATAAAAATGCTTTTCATTCTAGCATTGGTAAAAGTTACTTTATAACAACTTATGTTTTCTCACAAAGAATGATTAAAGACTTGATAAAATTTGAATATTGTGCCTATTTTGGCTATGATGTTTTTACGAAAATGAAGGAATTGCTTCAACAAGTCAAGTATCACTTGCAAAAGAATATAAAGGATGTGTCTTTCAAGGCTAATAAGGATAAGAGGACAATTGGATTTTATATTGCTAACTATTTTTGGATATATCTAAACAAGGAAAGGAAAAATAATGTGCATTTCTAAAAGCTCAAGTTAAGGATTATTGGTCCATTCAAGATCAACATCAAAATTAATCTAGATGCTTATGAAATTGATTTTTCTTATGATCTTCCAATTTCTTTTAGGTTTAATTTTACATATCTGAGCCCATATCATGGGAATGTGCATGTATCATATTTGAATCATAGTCTTGAAATCCTTAAGGATAAAATTCATCTATAACATCAATGAAACCAATTGTGTTGCAAGCAAGAAAGGCTAAAAGCACAAAGAGTCCTAAAGATGTATGAGTACTTGATGCATTAGAATGATGAAGCATCTAATAATGAAATTTGAATTAATGAGAACGTTTTAACATTGCATTGACTCAAGGTTATCCCAAGCATTCAACCACCTTAATTATAAGTAATTTCTATCAAGGGTGGAATAGATGATGAGAACATCATCCAAACCACTATACTAATCCTCAATTAAATCTATATATGTTTCTTGTTGATTTTTGTATCTTGTAATTGTTTACAAGTATTTTTCATGTTTTGGTATTCTCTCCATGCATTCAGAAGGTCTTAAGACTAATAAAAGATTGAATGAGATGTTGAGGGTTTAGGTCTAATGTCTTGGACAATTGAAGTGCTAGAAAGAAAGACATATTTCTTCTAAACAAGACATCTTTGTTGCTAATAAGACATATTCCTGATCCCTAAGAAATATTTAGGGTAAAGTTTGGTCTTTGAAAAGACACATTCTAAGTACAAAAGATATCTTCTGCATAAGCCTAGCTCTTGGAATAGATGTCTTCCTAAAGTTAAAGATATCTTCTTTCAATTGATTCCAACTAGGAAAAGACATTTTTCAAACATTAAAGATGTCTTATCTAATGATGAGATGATTTTTTATAGATTTAAATGAATCTAAATTTAAAATTTTTATTCCATGGAAAGGAAAACTTTTATGGAGGAAGATATAAATATGTATAAAATGCCTCAATTCAAGAAAATGTTTATGAGTGCTAAGAGATATTGTAAGAGTGGGAAGTGCGTGATTGTTCTTCTATGCGTAACTTGTGATTCCTCTTGAATATTGATTGATTTACTCTAAGTATCATATAAGGTTTTTATTGGATTACCTTATCTATTTTTGAGAGTTTTTTCCTTTCTTTATTTTTGCATTTATTTTTGATTGAGCAAGAATAAATTTTTCTTTTCTATTTTCATGTTCAATTTATTGATGACAAGATCCTATGGATTCCACAATCTAAGATCTCTCACAGTCACAAAAATATAAAATTAAACAAGAAAATTAAAATGAAAACTTTATTATGCTCAAATGAAGAATTTACATATGAAAAAACACATAAATTCCTAATCATAGACAAGATATTCAATCAAGATCTTACACACATAAACAAAGCAATCATACACACACAAGGATGATGATCAAGGAACTTTGCCAAGACTCTATCTCTCCTTCTACACTTCTCTCAACTCCATAGACTCTCTCTTGACCAAAATGAATTCTTAAGACATCTATTTATATCCTTCCCCTATATCTTCATTGTTTCTTTTTAAATTAAAAATATAAATATTTAAAAATTCATAGGAAATTATCTCATATCTATCTAGGATGTCTCAAAGGAGAATGAAATGTCTGAACTAAAAGAGGCTATTAACTGTTGGATCATGCTAAAATCGTATTAGATGTCATTGTTGGGACATTTGAAACGTAGTTGGGATATCTCACCTACAATTGGGATGTCTCACCTATAGTTGGGATGTTCCACCTACAAGGGAAAAATACAAAGATGCTTGTTTCAAGACTTGGAACCTCTAGAAATCACCAAACAAGTCCCCATAGCCTCCAAAAGTACCTACACTCCCAAACATGTCAAAACTTTAGTGAAATATCCCATCATTGGGGTGATGTTATAGTGGCCTATTTGAGGTCCACATCAACACCCTCCTATTTCAAAATACTCTTGATTCCCATACAAGAGACCTTTACACTTGGGATAGCTATTGCTCCCTCACATAGACCATAAACCAAAGCATAACATACAAGGAATGATTAAAGCTCACAACATTTTGTCTCCACCATCCAAATTTATTTTACAAATACATATAAACATACAACACAATATATGCATGATGCACATAAACACACACATATTAGTACAATTTTGTGCTTACGTCACAATGGAGACATTCATGAAAGAAGAGTGGATATGGTCTTTGCCCTAAAATTCTTTCCCATGCTTCCATTTTGAGAGCATCAAATCCCATGTATTTCTTCCATGAACTACAATAAAATAATAGTAAGAATATTCAAAAATATTACATCTCCTCAAATCAATTTCCTTTCTTCTATCCTTTTTATTCTTTTTCACCTTCCTCTTCTTGGTGTTTGGAAGACTACAATTTAGCTCTTCTTCACCATCATCACCACAATAAGTTGGATTATCTTTATGTTGCTTATCCATTTCACAGCCAAGATAGTCAAGTTCTTTAACACATTTGATAATTTTATCATTTCCATAATCTAGAGCAAGCATTTCCAAATTCTAGAAAATCATATCATTATTAATGTCTTCAACAACGTCAATAATGATCTTCTCATAATGAATATGCCAATAGCCATCATCATCAAACACATTACCATTATTAGTATTCCTCTTATTAACAATGGAATTCAAAGTTACATTACTCTCATCATTTACAACATGACTCATAATTTCATCACAATCATCATAATGATCATGATTCTCATCATTATTGTTTACAAAACACTACCAAGATGAAGTGAAGAACTAGCATCGATCACACTAGCTTCAACATGAGAGATATTACTACGATTTGTAAGGTAAATCTCACACTTACCTTTTCATGGCTTCTTTCATCGATCTTTGATTCAACTTGATCTTCAACATGTGGCTGTCCAATCTCATCAAATCTTGAAGGCTCAAGATCCCAAATAGGAGTTTCCAATTCTAATGTCTTCCTCTCTTCAAAGGAATCATCAACAAGCTCTTCATTTCATTTTAGAGTACCAACTCAAAAGCTAAACACTCAATGGTATTAACAAAAGATTCATAAAAATGCACATCAAATCAACTATTCTTCCACATAGCTTGGCTAGAAGACTTACCTATCTCCCATGAGATAGCTTCAAATTAGCTTAAAATATCCTTTCTCTTGCCACAAGGTATAGAAAAATTATAAATATAATGAATATCATATCCTATAGTGCTATCTTTGATCTTCTTGGAAGAAGTTCCTTGATCTTGCCCTCTCTTTAGGCTTTGATGCTTTATCCTCCATGAATCATGAGATAGGAACTCTCCTTGATTAGTAGCATATACCATCTTGGACCTTGAATATTTCTTTATCCCTTTGATGAAGCTCTTGGTTCCCTCTCTTGAAACCTTTGAGTATTGAGCACTCCCTTGACAATTAGAAGATTCTTGAGAACTTCTTTTCTCATTGATCTCTACTTCATCAAACCTCTCATATTCTTCCTTATTTTCTTGATTAACATTTACATTTTTCATAAAAATACAAGAATTAATTTTTGTTGCATCTTAAATCACAATAAGTCTACCTTTATTGGAGAATTATCCCTTTTCTAAGATTTGAATTTACTTTTGAAAACCTTTATTTCCATTATTTATGTCCCTATTCACCACAATTGAAGCATTGAAGGTTGGAAGTGTAGCCGTTCCCTTGATCTTTCTCTTTGTTGGAGTAGTTCTTCTTAGAATATTGGCACTCATTAGACTTCTCTTGCTTCTGATTAGTATCTTAGCATTTCCATTCTCCTTGGCTCCTTTCTCACTTTCCAAAGCTTTGGCGTTCATGCCCTTAGAAGCTTTAGGATCTCTAGTATAGCCTTGAAGTTTCCTTTTAGCCTTAAGGCTAATTCAAAAGGCTCATACAATTTTTGGGGCTCATAGAAAGTTAGCTCTTATTGATACTCCCTTTTAAGTCCTCCTTTAAAGTTGGATGCTTGTTCATAATCATCCCAATGACCTTTTTCAAGTTGGAAAGCCTTACAAAAATCCATGTATTATTCCTTCATACTATTATCATCTGACCTTAGGTACTTCAATTTTTGGATGGCCTCTTGTCTATGATGAGTCTTCTCAAATGTTTTCTTAAGAATGAATTGCATTAAAGACCAATCCTTGATAGGAGTGCCATTTTTCATCTTGTAAGAATGACTTTCGTCTCCCACCATAACAGTGCTATGCCTTTCTATTTAGTTTTAGCATAAGACACCTTTGATGATTTTTTTACATCTTCAAGTTTAAAGTGCTTGTTAATCATTTTAAACTAAGATAGGAAAGATTCAATTTGTTCCATTCCATTGAAGGATTTGACTTTAACATGAGGCATCCTTGAAGCATATTTCAAAGCTTTTGTAAGAGTGAATTCAATTCCTTCAACTTACTTAGAAGGAAGTTCCTTTTCCCATTTCTTAGAAAAAATGAAATATTGAGACTTATTTTAGTGCAATGAGCATGAATAAAAACATCATATTTGGCTTCTCTTTCTCCAAAGTTTTTATCTTCAAAAGGAATAGCATCTTCAAAGGATGACAATGAGGAATGTCTTGGTGAAGAATTGCATGAATTTTACCCTTGCTTAGACACTTTTGCTAAAATAGCATGTCCTTTGTTTTCTGCAAGCTTTTCAATTTCCTCAATAATGATCTTGATAGCATTTCTCATGTCATACATGTCTCTTGACAAAGGTTGAACTATCTTATTCTTTAGAAACATTATCGAAATTGATCTAAAAGATAGTTTGCATAAAATTCTACAAGGGAAGGTGAAATTTTCAAGATTTCTCAAAGCATGAGACAAGAAATAATCAAATCTTAAGAGAAATAAGGGCAAGATCTTTAAACTCTAGCTAGTACAAGGCAATGGATCTCCAATTTCATAATTATCTTCCAATATTTGAAAGATATGAAAAACATAGGGATCAAAGCAAAATTTTCAAATCATAGAATGATTAGAATAGGTAGCAAGAGAGAATTCATCCAAGCTTGAGAATTTGACATGATTCTTTGCAATTAGATGAGAATTGTCCACTTGAATGTAATTGTCTTTAATTCCAAGCTACTATGATACCAATCTAATGAGAAGCTCCCATGGATTCCACAATACAAGTTGTCTCAAAGCCATAAAAAAACATGAAAGCTTTATTCTTGCTCAAATGGAGAATTTACATATGAAAGGAAGCATACATTCCTAAGAATACACAAAAGATTTAATCAAACTCTCACACACTCAAACAAAAAAATCACACACACACACAAGGATGATGATTAAGGCCCCTTGCCAAGACTCTATCTCTCCTTCTACTCTTCTCTTAACTCCCTAGACATTTTAAGCATCAAAATGAAGGCTCAAGAGTTCTATTTATATTCTTCCCTTCTTATCTCTTCATCTTCCATTTTTAAATTTATAACAAAAAAAACATTTGGTGCTAGAAAAACCAAAAATTTCTAGTGGAATAATTTAACCTTGAATCTCATCAGCCTTGAGAAAGAAATCCAAAGCATCCTAGGTGGTCTTTCTGATCACCTAGGGACTTAGAATACATAAACGATGCAAATAAATTTAATTCAAAATGCAAATCTAATGCCAAATAAAACATAAAAAAAACTTAAACTTCATAAATGAATATAAATGTTTTATTAAAATAACATATTGTTGTAGGAATAAAGTTTGATTAAGTACAAGTTTATGTGCTTTTAGTAGATTAAAAAGCTAAACGGATGATGCTTGGATCTTAGTGAAGTTGGAAGAGTGTTTCATATAGTTAGCTATGTTCTCCAAAGGTTTCAAGTTGTGCTCCCAAAACACTTTGCTTTTCCTCTAGCATTGGATTTGAGTTATGGTTGTGAAGTGGTTGCTAGACTTTTGGTCTATCTGCACTCCTCTGAGAGTCTCTTTTTTTAATCTAAATGAAAATTTAATAAAAATATTCATGATAAAATATATGTGGACTTGTGGCACTATGCACTGCATTGAATGTCTTAATGTTTAGCCCAAATGCCAAATGCAAAAAAGTTCCTTCAACATGGTATTCTCTAGTTTATAAAGGTTATTAATGGTTTTATTTGTTGCTACAAATTCTACCATGATTATTGATAGATTATTGAATGTTGCAAGTATTTATAGGTCTTCTACCCCTAGCATATTTATTAAATTTGATAAGTTTTGATGGTTTCTACACTAGCTCTAGCAAAACAGATGGTGGCCAATGTATTTTTTCAATGCACAAATTTATATGCTGGTTGCAAGTGTATTTAGCATGAAAATTAAAGTCCAAATATTTATATGCTATCTACAACTAGTTCTAGTGTATAAATTATTATGTCCATCATAAAAACTTAGAAAATCCAAAATTTGGTGCTTTTGAAAGCATTTTTAGCCTTCCCAAGCATAGGTACATGCATAATACAACATCTTTCACATTGAAAATGAAGAAATCACAACTCATGAAGAATTTTTTAGCCTCCATAAGTTAAGGTATGTGTGATTGCAACCTATGAACTACAAACTTCACATTTTACATTAAAAATTTTCCCTCAAATTCCAAGTGTGAGGGTCACTATGCCAAGCATTTTGGAAAATAATGCAATTGTGTCTACCATTATTTTTCATCAAATTATAAGTGTGTCATGTCCCCATTTCCAAATGATGCTACTACATAATGAAGATGGTGCCTCTTCATAACAAGTGTTATTATTATCGTAATAAGACCCAAAAGAGTAGTTGTACTTTGAGATCTAAAAGGATGCATTGTAATAATGGATATGTCTCTTAAGGTAACCTTTGGGGATTTGACCTAAGGAATTTATACCTGGGCTTAGAGGTTGTGCTAGCATGGAGTGGTGGAGCCAGTAAAGGTAAGTCACGGGTGCTAGGTAAAGAAAAATAGGGATTGGATTAGCCATGCATTCTAGCCTATTGTATGCCTAACCATGGTGGTAGTGCTAGATTTCCTCTAAGGGGATAGATGTCAAAGGAAGAAAACCCAAGGAATACTTTCATAGCATGATCCAAGTACTCTATTTTGCATCAATAAAGCATTCTTTTCTTTCTCTTTCTACACTTTCTCTATTATTTCCTTTAATCATAACTTCAAATGTTGCATATATTTGATCTTGCTATATTATCTTTTTTTGCATAATGGCTAATATAACATATATTTGATGTTTTCCATGACAATTGGGAATGAGATGTCACAATTGGTATTGGAGAAAGCCACAATCCAAGGGCCATTCAGAATCATGGGCAGACTACAACATGAATCTAATGATGAACCATGGAGCCACAACACATAGAAAGTCATTAATCATCATCGAATGCACCATATGTTTGTGATGTAAGTTAGAAGATAAAATTCTATTACCTTTATGAAAAATGGATTAGGTATCTACAAAAGACTTAGATCCTTGCAACCCAAAAAGTTCTTTCATGGATATCATTAACCAATGAAGATTTGATTACGTCTCATTAAGATTCATCAATTGCAAGAGATGTTGGTAAGATTTATCAATTGCAAAAGATGTTGGTAAGATAAGGATACACTAGTCTAGGTAACTCTTACCCATCTTAATACTATATATACTGATTGATTAAGGTCATTGTTAAGTTTCTTTCAAAAATTAGTAACCATGACCTGAATTGATATTGTTTTGTTAGAACTCATTATCCTAAGCAACTTAGAGTCATTTATAAGTCATCATTTCTTCCATATATCAAATTTGTAATGTTTTTATAGAATAATCTAGTTTGTATCTTTTAAAATCTTGAAAATCCAACTTCATTTTTGAAGCCTAAGACTATGTCACATATACTCATCAAGATGATTCCAATGGTATAAATTTTATCTCGATTCGACTTATGATCTGAGAGATATTGATGTTTTAATTTTCTCATTAAATGTTCATTAGAAATATTAAATTATTATTTTAAAAAATTTATGGGATATATCACACTTGATGCCACCCTACAACTCGCCTTAGCTATGTATACAACATTGCCATCATCTTACTAGTCACTACTATCCTCTGTCGACACTCATTGCCCTCATTTGCTATAGCTCACCATTTTTATGGCACTATAGCCTCTACCACTATAAAAATAGAAAAGCCAAAAAAAAATAAGGAAGAGAGAGAGGTCATGGGTTCAAACCCTAGTTTCCTTCAACTTAAAAATATATTTTTTAAAAAATGAAAAAAATTAATAATATAATCCTAATAAATTATGAAAAAAAATTAGGGCACACAGCCTTTGTAAAGGGCTACACTAGGACAATAGGGGTCATGTAGGCCTTGAATAGGATCATGCTATCCCTTTAATCACATGTAGCACCTATTTAGGGGCTACCAAAATCCTTGCTTTCTCTAGCCCCACTTCTTTGCTCGTTGTGCCACCGCTCAGCACCATTGTTTCACCCACCACGTCGTTTCTCAACACTACCACATCACCTACCATGCTATCACTTTTCCATGTCACTTTGCCTCCAAAAAATCACTATTCATCTGCATGCATCATGTTCCTAATGTAGCCCTATGGTTTCCATCATGTTCCTAGCCCTAACCCTAATCCTAACCCTAGCAATGTTGGAAGGGGTAGATCAATAGGTTGTGCTACCAACTCATGGTACCAACATAGTAGGCTAGCCATGCCATTGTGGAATAGGCTCATGAGGCCCTACCACATCATTGTGTGACAAGGTCACGAGGCCCCACCACATAGTGTTAAAGTATGCTTCATGGCTAGCCCATGCTATGTAGGTATCAGGGCCTATGATGCCTTATCACCACCATGTGCTACGTTGTGATGCCTGCTACCACCATGTGTTGCATATAGGGCCTCTACTACCTTGTGTCACCTTCCCACATGTCTTATCATGTTCACCCTACACCATGTCATGTACCCTACACATGTCCTTGGATGTCTTCTATGTTGCCTACTTTCTACCAGCACTGCAAATCACTATCCCATCTAGTGCTTCATGGAAACCATCAACACCATAGACCACTATTCCCTATGGTGCACTACAAACACCACTAGCATCACAAATCATTACCCCCTTCAGCACTCTACTAATACTATCAACACCACAGATCACTTCCCCCTCTGATGCTTTGTGAACAACATCGATACCATGGATCACTACCCCCTCTGGTGCACTGTAGACAACATCGGCACTATAGATCACTACGTCCTTTGACACTCCGTGGACACTACTAGCACCACTGATCAATACCCCCTCTAGTTCTCCATAGACACTCTTAGCATTGTAGATCAGTATCCCCTCTAGTGTCTATGAACATTGATGATGTCATAGATTACCACACCTTCCATTAAATTCCAATTTTTTGTTCAACTAAGGAGAAATTTGAATTTTTCCATCAAGTAATTAAAAATTTGAAATTTCTATCAACTAACAAAGAATTCAAAATTTCCATTTATTGAAATGTTTAAAATTAGAAATGTTGGACAAATTTTCAAAAAAAATTTTGACCCATTAGTAGCATGTGAGATATGAGTTTCATAATTAAGCATGCTTATTCTAGAGTAGTACTGGGATGGGTGACCTCATGGGAATTCATGCCTTTTGTAGCAAAGCTCTTGGACGATAGAAGCCATAACTTTTGATTTAAAAAGACTTTTTTGAGAAATGAAGAGTTGTTTCCTATAGATTTCAACCTTTCAAACATAATGGTAAAGTCAGGTCTTTCTCATGAAACCCTAAAAATTAGTTTTCATTCCGTGCTAGACATAGTGCGTCAACACCCTCAAAAAGTTTAATTTTAGCACAACCAAAGCATATGATGTTCTTTTCCATCATATGAATATTCATTTCCAATATTTTTGATCCTTCTCAACTCAATGGTGAGGTCAAATTTATCATCTAGGTACTAAATAATTCAATGATATCATGAAAATTTACCTTAAATGTCAACAACATAAGGATAACTAATCATACCTTGTTGGTACTAATGAATTTAATCCTTTTTGGAACCTTAAGATTTGGTGCTTCACCTTTGTAGATAGCTTTAAGATCACTATGGCATGTCATTATTTATACTACTAGGATCAATGTTCTTAAATGGGGGTAGAAAGGTCATTAAAAAGTAGATGATGTAATTATATATTACTAAAATTAGATAATGTAGTTAAATATTACTAAAATTAGATAATGTAGTTAAATGTTACCAATGTTAGTTAGAGAATCAATTGATGTATTAGTTGATTATCAATCGAAGAATCTATTGATGTATCAATTGAAGAGTCAGTTGATAAATAAAAAATAGTTATGAAAAGGTATACCACTTTTATCTTAGAATTAAAACATATGACAAAACAACATGAAGATCCAAAATATTATTTGTAACTTACAACATTCTTACAAGATCCTTAGCGAGTGAGAAACAACATTTGCTATGTCCACCACAGGTGTTGGACAGGCATGAGAATTAATTCCAATGCATTTTAGTAGACTTACAAGATTAGGATGCTAATTTTTTATGCTTACAAGAAATCTTGACATGGAATTTCTATACCAATTCCAAATAGGTTTGAAAAATATGGAATATAAAGGTATTTATAAGCAAAAAGATTCTAGTGGAAGTTCTTCTTTTGAGCCATATAGATTAGCATATTACAGAAATCACAACATGGATGGTTGTGAAACCTTTTATAAAGAAGCCAAGTTTGAATTAGTACAAAGAATTTAATGGAGTTTAGAAAATGTGAATTTTGAAATTATAGTACTTCAAGTGATGGAAAAGAAAGAACAATCAAGGTTTCAAAAAAATCACATAGCCTTGGTAGTGATTCTAAAAATCCAATTATCAGGAAGATGTGTATGTGTAGTCAACACACATTTAATTGCCAAACTAACATGTTTAGATGTTAGATTGTGTCAAGGATCATATTTGATTAATAAAATAGAGAAAATCTTGAAGAATTAGTTATTTCTAAGCTATACCAATCTGGTGTCATTATTCTTTGTGAAAACTTCAATGTAAAAGTTGGAAGTGGTGTTTATCAATTCTTCAAATATGAATGTGTAAGAGAATCCTTGGAAGATGAATTTGATTTAAAGAAGTTGTTTTCATCAATTCAACATGCAATTCCATTAGCCAATGCATATTCTACTTATTTTGAATCTTCATTTAATGGAATTTAGGAAAATATGATGTTAATGGATAGTACTCCTTAAGAACCATAATTTATCAATTACTTTTCTATAATTAATAAGGATGGATCAATAACATTCTTCATTGAGATTCTAGCTTATATTATGTATGATGTTCGATTCTTCCAAGTCATGAAATTACTAGAGTTAATTTTAAAATAATAAGTGAAAAAAATCAAGATCAATCCTTGCCATCCCAAACAAATCCTTTTGATCATATACAACTTATGGTGGAATTACAATTACTATTATTAATTCATAAGGTTGATCTAGATTAGGAAGCATCTCATCCTTTGTTTTATTTATAAGATTACTATTTTTTTCATTATTTAATTTTAATTTTAATTAGATAAATAAAATATCTAAGGTAATGGAAGTTGGAAATAAAGGATCTACCCTATCTTCACTTAGGTAACTAGATCTAAGTTTCACTATGTGTGACCCTAGTTACGACTAGTGATTGATGGTTGGTAAATCTTTTAATTTATTTCCTATCATTATCTTAGGAAAATAAGGTTAATATTAAAAAATAAATAGTTAATTTCTCATATATTTTTCTTACATGTGTTTTTTTTAGAATAAGCAAGAAACAACTTCAAGTTTAAAGAAGAAATCAGATTATTGGAGCATAGGAGCATAACAAAGCAATGGATTTGGGAAAAGAGATAGTGAATGTGGACTCATTTGAGGATAAACAAAACCTAAGGGGGATAGATTTTCATGTTCCCATACCTAAATGATGTTGCTACATAATGAAGATGGTGCCTCTTCATAACAAGTGTTATGGTTATCATAACAAAACCCAAAAGGAAAGTTGTAATTAAGACCCAAAGGGGTGCATTGTAATAACATGTTTCTTTTGATGTAATCTTCAGGTGTTTGACCTAAGGCATTTATACTCTGGCTTAGAGGTAATGTTAGCTTGAAGTGGCAAAGCTAGTAAAGGGAAGTCACAAGTGTCAAGTGAAGTAGGATAGGAAATGGATTAGCCATCCCTTCTAGCTAGTTGTAGACCTAACCATGGTGGTAGTGTTGGATTTCCTCTAAAGAGAAAGATGCCAAAGGAAGAAAACCTTAAGGAATACTTTTAGAGTAGGATCTCGATACTCTATTCCATATCAAGAAAGCATTCTTTTCTCTCTCTTTCTACACTTTTTATATTATTTCTTTTACACATAACATCAAATGTTACATATATTTGACACTTGGTATATTTTCTTCATATGCATAATGTCTAATATAATGCATATTTTATGTTTTCCATGACATCTAGGGATGGGATGTTACAAAGTAAATCTTGGACATAGGCTGCAACATGGATTTTCATTGTAGTATTTCATTGGTCCCTCTTTGTTGATATTTTGAGGATTGACCTAAGATACATTAATAAATAATGAAAACCATCACAAGTTTGTCACCAATGGTTTCTCTCTACTCACAATTATGTAGCTATCAAACCACATTGAAGAATGCTTGTAATGATAAGATAATCTTATCATATGATGATATAGGATAAATGCTATATTTGTTTACAAGGGAATGATCACATGGATTAATAATGAAATCCACATGTTGACATCATGATTAAGGTATGACAATGACATGCTTTCTAATTAGTGTGATCTTCACTCTTCATGCTTTGAAATTTTGGTCACTCAATAACATTTTTTGAGGAAGCAACATTCTGCCACAAGGTGTCTTTGGTTGTTAAGCTTCTTTCTTTGCTTATTTGGAGCCATTGATTTAGCTTATGAGCTTCATTAGCCTATTAGATTTCTTGGAAACTTCACCATTTTTTTCTCTCTTTTATTTGGAGGATGAAAACTTCATTGGGTTTCATTGCCACTATTGAATCCAATTTTTTTTCTTATTGAATGAGATGTGTTACATCTAATGAACTTGATGGTGGAGCAGGATGAACAAAATATCACATGGTCACAATGCATGAGTGTCAAACATAGGTCATCATTATTTTTAGAGTAAGAAAGATTATGATTTGGGATACAAGATTTTGACTTAACAAGGACAATGAAAGTGATATGAAACAATCACTCCTAACATAGCAGGATAACCTAACCAAATATAGTGCATCAAGGTCACATGGTAACTTTCTTCTGCAATGAGTTGTACATTTATGATGACATCCAAGCTTCACCCTGTAAGCACAACTCAAAGAGAACAAGAAAACATGTTATTACAAGATATTACATTAGGCTACATGAGATAAGCAACAAAGTAAAAGCCTTTGTAGACTACTATCAATGCAACATTAAGAGACCTATGCCATGTGCATTAGAGATTTTACAAAGCTTGTATTTCATTTGTCATGTGAAACACATAGAGAAAGAGAGAGAATTGATGTAGGATTTCTTGTTATAGATCATCAGAGTTATCAACATCGGTCATTTGTTTTAACTTATCAATAATGGTAAATAATAGTACAAGAAAACATGTGAGTGTTAGACATAATCAAAGCCCATGTGATGGCCTTAATGTCACTTTTCAAGGATCCAATAGTATCTCAAGCAATGTTTAGTTCTAGTGAGGAACTAAGTTTCATGTGTTTTCTTTTTGTCATCTTGGTTTAGATGGGAATCTTGACAAAGGAATCCTCCTTGATGTTTTTGGCTTCAAGGTCAATGGTAATTAGGCTATTTCAAGATGTTAAATTTGTATGGTTGAATGGCTTTGAGGCTTGATGTTTGGATATTTTAAGGTTAACCTGGTCTAACAACATCACAAGAGGAGCTCATTTAGGCTTTGAGGCTAGTCAAATTTGCTTTCTCATCATCCTAGCTCAATCCTGTAAACAACATAAGCTCATCAACTAGCACCTATGTAATAAAATTGTTAAATAATGTAAAAATACCATAAAATACTCTAATAATAAAGAAAAGGTGGGTCAAAAAAATTAAATCAATATAAAAAAGATCAAAACATGGTCAACGAAGGCTAGGTAGGTTAATGTAAACAAGGTGACACAAGGGACAAATGATGTAGAATGGGGCCAAATGAAGGCCAAATGATGGTCTAATCCCATGAAATGATATCAAGAAATATCAAATAAGGCCTAAATAATGTCAAAATACATCAAATAATGTCATATTAGGTTAATTAGAAATCAAACAATGTTAAATGATAGAAACATGTTGTCAAATAGGACCAAATGATGAAAGAAATTATCAACATGAAGTCAAATGGCACCAAATGATCTAAAAAACATGGACAAAAATGTGTAATAAGGTGTAGAAAAGTCAAAAAATAGTAAGAAAAGGCTAAACAAGGAAATCTAGACAACATATGATTATAAAGGGTCAATCCTAGTTAATCATGATCATTTTTTTGCTAGTTTTAGGCCTTAGTAGGCTATGGTGGAAGGCTCCAAGATGAATGGAAGACTTTGTGTATTGAGGTGGTCAATTTGAGCCTATGTGGAGGTAGAAAAGAGGTATTTTGAAATAAATATGTTGGCCCTACATTAAATATAATAGCCCATGCATTAAATACACTAGCTAGCATATTTGTTACTAGTACCATCATATCATTTAATGGAATTTGATTTTTGGATTCATCTAGGACATTTTTTGGTTCTTAGTGCCTCAAAATATTAATGCAATGGTCTAAAAGTAAGAATGTATCAATTTCAGTGTTAATTTGACCTTCTAGAATTCTTGCATGGTTCCAAAACTTGAAAAATATGATGGGAAGCATATTTAATGCTAATGATGGTGTAATATTTTAGAATAAAATTGTTCTTTGGTGTTTCAAACTTGAAATTTTGGCTTTAGTAGTCTTCCAAGGTAGTGCAAGGGTCTTAGGATTGCAAAATGATCATTTTGAGGTTAAAATAGGCCAAAAAAAGTTTAGTTTAAAGCTTTCTAGCTAAGAAAGTACACTAGTAAGTGTATTTTTCCTTGGTCCAAACATATACATGATGAAATTTAAGTTTTTCATTTCCAAACTAAGGTCAAGTTGTAGTTGGCTTCAAGCCCCAAGGTTCTAGGCTTCTCAAATCAAATTCCAAGCAATTTGAAGTGTCATAAGGTCATAAAAATTATTATCAAAATAAACAATACACTATCTAGCATATTTAGTAAAGATGCCAACATTTCTTGTGAAATTCAGGCATCTAGATAGTTTGGGTGGTCAATTAACTTGTTTTGTTTAGCTTTCAAGTTCATTGATCTCTAGGACTAGGGTTTAGGGTTCATATTAGTGATTTGGAAAGCTATTGAAGATTTTTTTTTGTTCTTTCATCTTCATCTTCCTCAAAAATATGGTAGCTAGTGTATTTAGTTGTAAAGATAGTTTATAAATGGAGTATTTGCATTATTTTGACCATTTTGTAGCTAAATGTTTGAGGTTCCATTGCTATTAGAGGCTCCAGATAGGTTTTATGACTAGAGTGAGATATTTGAAGGCTATTTAGATTGGTTGATGGCTTGTTCTTGATTTTTATTATAATTTATACACTAGTTAGCATATTTAATGCTCATGCTAGGGTATTTTATTGGGTTTAATTAGTTTTAACCTCTTTTCAACATGTCATCTAGTGTTTCAAGATCACTAAAAGCTTTGGCTATGTGTCATGATTAGAGTTAGTAATTTTGTAGGTATTTTGAAGTTTTATTGGTGAATTTTGTACCCCATCCACCTGAAAATATGCTAGCTAGAGTATTTAGTGTTAGAGAAAACATATTTTTAAAGCATTTCTAGGTTATAATAGCTTTTTGATAAGGTTTTTGGGGTTTTGAAGTTGCCAAAGGCTTCAATTAGGGTTTGGGATCAGGCTTGGTAATTTGGAGGTTATTTGAAAATCTCATTTATGCATGTTATCATCATTCCTTCTGTAAATATGTTGGCTAGTGTATCATTTCCCTATGGCCAGTGTATTAATATTTAGAATGCCTGGTTATAGCTATTTTAGGCCTTTTTCAACACTTGAAGTCTTCCAGTGATAATAGTTGGGGTTGTACCATTACATGGAGCTTTATTGATTACAATGGATAAAGGATGGATTACTAGCAATGCATCTTGGTCATATTTGAATTGTACAACCCATTCTAATATTTTAATGATTTCTTGGCCATCAATTCCTAGTGTATTTTTTGTTTAATGTCTTAAATCCCATTGTATCAAGACTTGTTATGGTTCATTTCGGAGGCACCGTATGGGGCCCACCCAAAGTTAAAAGGCTTTTTGGAATCAAAAGCCAAGAAAACCTAGTGTATTTATGACTTTCCCTATGTGAACATTGAGTTCACTAAGTGTTGAGTAGGCATTCCAAGGGTTATTATTTCTATTGTAATGCATAAATACAAGAAGGGTGTTCACATTGAAAATTTTATGCATAGCATTCTCTTGATTTTGGTTCTTGCATATGAAAAATTTGGTAATTGGGATTCTCAACTATTCTTACCTTCAAGATTACCCACCACCAACATATTTTTGTTGTTCCCCATCACCAAGGTAGTATAGTTGTAAAGGAGCTAAAGATCTCACTTTATCCTTGCAAGATGTCAAAGAGGAGAAAAGGAACAAGAGAAAAAACTACACCAGAGGAGGTCAATGCTATTTCCAGATGCATATTCCATCTTCCAAGACCTTCCATCAGTAAAGGCTCTTCCAACATGACTGCTAGGTACCCTTCTTTCACTACTTTTTACTAGTTTTTACTATAGTATGAAGACATTTTCTATTGCCTAGGCTTTCTTGTTAGAAAGATTTTGGTTCTATGCATATTATATGTTGTGTGTAGGTTGCATTAATGTGTTGATGTTGTGATTTTTTCCATAGGGACTTTTTTTGTGAAATTATGAATTTTTCTTTGGCCTTGTTCAAGGCATTTTGACTATTTTTTACTAAAAAATGACCAAATTTTATAATTTTCTTATAAGGATATCATGTACAATGCTTTATTTTTGAGGCCATAGAGTTGTTCTAAATTGTTTGATAGTTTTTCTTCAAATCTTGAATCACTATTTTTAGATCTACGGTTAATTTTATATGATTTTTTCCATAGACTAGTGCATAGTGATTTGTTAGTTTTTGCATGTTTTTGATAATAGTTTTTGCATGTTAGCATACTTTGGATATTTTTAGGAACATCCTAGCCTCTTGGGGACACTCACATAGTGTATAAGGGTTTTATACAATATTTTTAATTTTTAAATTTTTTTTTGTAATTTTCATAGAGGTTTTGCTGTAGTTATTTCACTACAAACTAGGTTTTCTAGAAAGAATTCAAAGTCATTTTAGGATACTTTGTGAATTTTTTCATATGCTTAATATTGTATATTTAGGATGGATTTTGTGTTGATTTATTCTAATCTATTATGCCTAGACTTAGAAAAAAAATTTCAAATTTTTAATAAATTTTTGTGACCATTTAAATTACTCTACATAGCTGCACTTTTAGTCCTTAAGCTTGCAAGCTTCCTAGACTACCTTGGAAATGTTGTTCTACTTTTGATGATTTTATAGTATGTTGAAAGTCTCTAAAGGTTATTTACATGGCTTTAAGGTATTTGAATAGCTTTTTAAATTTTTTGAAATCTTTATCTAGCTTTCCTAGAGAATTTACTATAGCTATTTCACTGTAAACTAGTTTTTTTTGTCAAAATTTCATTAAATTTAAGTTGATATTTTTCTAAAATTATTAGTGCATTGTTATCATAGGTTTGAGATCATTAAAAGATTTTTCTCATATTTTTAATTCTTTAAATAAAATATTTATACCTTTACTACCTTTTGCTACCAATATTTTTCTAGAGAGTTTAGTATTGGTGGTTTCACCACCCAAACTCTCATCCCCCATTGCTATGAAAATTATTCTAGCAACAATAACTTAGAAGATGTAAAAGTAAATCCCTACCCCAAAAATTGCCAAGAAAGATGTAAAATTTTCCATCTTATCCCCTTTTTCTTTGCTCTACTATACCTAGTATGGGTGCAACTAGGAAACTTAGCGTGGTTGGGGTTTGATACCCACCTTTATTATTTTATGTAAAGGGATGAATCCCCTTGGACAACCACTTATGATTTATAGCCTATAATTAGTTTTTATCTATTATATAATCTTAGCTTGACTAAAAAATTTCATTTTCTAGAATTTTTATCAAATCTCATTCTTTTATAATCTTGTTAAGCAATTTTAAGCATTTTAATAATGTATTTTAGCTAGTTGACTATCCTATCCTTCAAATTCACTAACAATGCACCCAACCACCAATATGTGAGGGTATATGATCCCAAGGACCCTACTATGATTGAATGTAGATAGTCTCTAAGACTTAGGGGGTTGAAGTCCTAATTTATCAGTTATAAATGAAGACCATTATAACTTCATTTATGCCAAGATTCAAGCTAGCATGCTGATTTCTAACATGAAAGTTGAGGCTAAGAGGAACTTTGAACTTATATGACATGATGGAAAGGAATATATTCCTTTCCCATATGACCAGATATCCCTCAATGAAACTCATGAACACATTCAATCTTAAGTAATTAAGATGGATGAGGTAGATGAAAAGGCTGGATCAAGCAAGTAGCAGGAGGAGGAGGATGAGTTTGAGGTAGAATCTAAGCATGAAACTATCCTTGTTGGATTGTTTCAATAAGCAATTCCAAAGGTCACAATGCTTACCTCCATTCTTGTCACCTCTTCCATGGGATAAATGTCCCAATGCTACACACCTAACTACCTATCATGTTTGGACCTGCTCTCATGATTGTAGCACACTAAACATAATTGGTGCCACAACCTACAATGTATAACTTGTCAATGTCTTTAACCACACAACCATAGTCTATGTGGCCATTTTCAATGTTAGTCATCACCATTAACCCTCTAACCACTCAAATGAGGTCTACTATGGGATCCCAAGTAGCCTAGGGTACACATACCCTTTTATTCTAGTTGTGCCTTAGATACCAATATAAACATCATTTTCTTTGTTTAGCCTTCCTACCACTGTAATAACACAACCTCTCCCCTCGATCCCATAACCGATAGTGAGGCATCCATAACCAACAGCCTTTTGTACAAACACCATAACTAACAATGGCACCCTAGGGCATAGATTATGCCTTCTAAATGATCTTGGACCTAACTGAGAAGTTGAAAAGGCTTAAAGCCTCTTCATCTCAAAGCACTAAGATCATGGAATTTTACTAAGATGATCTAATTACTCTAGTGGTCCCACCTCTAATGCTTCCTCTTAGTGTCTCCATCCCTTAATTCGTAAAACACAATGGTGAAGGTGATCCCAATGCTCACCTTATAACCTTCCACTTGAACTACTTATTATTACAAGCCTAGCCATAGAAAATCATGAGGATATCCTCTATGTCCCTTTTAGGGAAAGCACTTGAATGGTACTATGTCCTCCTAAGAAGATCTATATCCTCTCTTGAAGACTTGATTACACAATTTGTTAACCACTTTATGTATAACTTGAATCCAAACACCATCCTTGACCAGCCGAGGAAGGTCAAGCGGGAACCTCTTGAACAAGTATAGAAGTTCATCCAATGATGGAATAGAATATGTAATGAGATATCAAAAATGTTATGACAAAAAATCTCAATTGCTGAAAGAAACCAAGGATTCTTAGTTGCAGGTAGCCTTAACCCCAAATCCCATAGGGCCTCTGTATGAAAAATGGAATTCAAGGTGCGCTGGACTATCTAGTACATCACCTAGGAACTTAGGGAGATGCAAAATAGGAATGTAAAAGGTGTAAAAAGATGTAGATCTATAAAATAATGTAGTAGAAATATAACAATTATATTTGAAATTGTACACAAAATAAAATCACAAATTTCATTAAATGAACAATGAATGAGTTCAAAGATGTGTAGAAAGTTGTTGCCCAGGAGAGGGGGGGGCAAAGGGGGGTTCACTTGGGCATGGGTTCAAAGACCATTGAAGCCACAATCAACTCCATGATCTAGTATCTCTACCAGTCCTGATGTTATCAAACCTCCTTTTCTACCACCTTAGATCTACAATGTTTGTTACTGCTGGGGCTAGGAAAATGTGAATGATTGGGGTAGGAAAAGTACACCATGTTGGGATTTGGGGATCCTAGGTGGGTAATGATGACATCCAAACTTCATAGATCCTAAGGGGGATAATACGAGGGTTATGGGTTGTAGAAGGTCCATGCTACTAGTCACCAAGAAGCTACATTTTTGCTAAGGAAGAAAGAGCTCTTGGATGCCAAAATGCCAAGGGTGCTAAATTGCAAAAGTGTGGAACCTTAACATGGTGCTAAGATTTGGTTTTTATAGGGTTATGACCATGATGTGCTACAAATAGCTAGAAATGGCTAACAAGATTGGCTAAAAATTGGCTGCCAAATTTTTAACTAACTAGCTACAAATTGGCTACCAAATTGCTAAAAATTAGCTACCATATTTATGGTGGATAGGTGAGATCCACACCCATGAATCCTAGCTATCTAGACCTTTCACATGGTTTGAACCCCTCTCTCCTAGCTGGATGATCCCCTTGCATTAGGGTGAGTGTGTCAACGTTGAGGGGCAATGGAAAGTCAATGCTAGGGGTGAAGGTTAACCGCTTCAAGCTAGGTCACCCCTCTTTCCACACTAGGGAGTAGGTGAGTTCTACCCCCGTTGCACTCCTCCGTGCTAGCCTTGAAGTCTCCTAGCCAGCTTACCCCCTTACAAGGGGTGTGTTAGCATAGAGAAATGTATACCCCTTATAAAACCCATCAAATTTCCATTTTTGTCATTCAAAAATGATTTTTTGACTCCCCCAAGCCTAAATATAGACACTAGGTGACATGTTTTTAGTTGGAAAATTAGGCTTTGGTCATGTATGAAGCATTTTTCAGCCCAAAAGTATCAAATATATGAGATTGCCCCTTTATGGGTTACAAACTTCATTTTTACAATAAAATATTACCTCGAGTTTCATGGGATGGGATTACAAAGATTTCAACATGAAAATTTGATGGTGTTTCATTGAATTCATTTTGTTGGTATTTTGAGGATGTACCCAAGAGGCACTGACAAAGAATAGAAGACACCACTATAGGTCCACCATTGACATTCCCTCTTTGCATTTGATCTAGTTGTGTCAAACCATGTTGAAGAGTGCTTGCGATGATGGGATTTGATTATGATGGAGGAATGATAGTCATATTTAGGAAGATGGTCATGGAGGCTAATGATGCATTCCAATTGTTGTCACAATGGCTATAGCATGGTATTGACATATTTTGAAGTGTTGATCACTTGGCGAATGCATTTGAGAAATCAACCACTTCACTCCAAGAGTTCTTCAATCATTTGGATTCGAGGCTTCTTTGGCCATTTGGCTCCTTGGAAATTTGCTTTCCCTATTGATTTTTTTTCTTTTTTTGTTACATGAGACATTTATTTGATTTCATTTCTAGGGCCAATTTAACATAGTTTTCCCATTAAGTAAGTTGCATTGCAATTAATGGACTTGAGAGTTATCCCATTAAATGAGAAATGTTATGCTTAATGGACTTAATGGGTTTTCCATTGAATGAATTGTGTTAGATTCAAGTGGACTAGGGGATGAAGCATGCTAAAAATATGTTATATGGAGAGAATGCATGAGTGGTAGACATGACTTAACATAATTTCTCAAGGTATGAAGGGCTATAGTCAAGCTACGAGGCTTGGCTAAAGGAGTAGAGCCAAAGGGAGGGTACTGGTACAAGTACTCTTGACATAGTAGTATAGAGTCACTAAATCCTACGCATCAAGGTCATGTGGTGATTTTCTACCATAATGAGTTGCACCCTTTTGATGGCCCCATGATTAATCATACAGACATAACTCCAAGAGGACAAGAAAACCAAGCAAGCAAAGCATGTTACAATGTTACTATGCATATATATAGGCCCCATTGAGAATGAAACCAAGCCTCCTAGGTCTCCAATGTTTCCAGTTTAAGGCCATGATAGGCCATGGTACTAGTTTAATGCCCTGGTAGGCCATGGTGCCAATTTTTTATCATAGTGGACCATGATGCTAGTTTAGAGTCTTAGTAGACTATGATGCTCATTTAGGGCCTCAGTGGGCCATGATGAAAATTTAAGGCCTTGATAGGCCATAGAAAGATGTTTCTTTATCATGCAAAGATATCTTGTAGGCTCATTTGTTGTAGATCATCAACATTATTAGCTTTTGTCATTTGTTGCAACCTATCAATAATGATAAACAACACTACAAGAAAACATGTGAGTGTTAGATATAATCGAGACTATATGATAGCTTTACGCTGTATTGCAAGGATTTGATGAGGTCATGAATATGCTATAGTTTTGGTGAGGAACTTGGTTTCATGTGTTTTCTCCTCACCATTATGGCTTATATGGAAATTTTAACTAGGGGACTCTCTATGATGTTTTTGGCTTCAAGGTTAATAGTAGTCAAGGTACTTCAAGATGTTATAGCTACATGGTGTAGTAGTATCAAGGCTCAAGATTTAGATACTTAAGGTTAACTTGGTTTGACAACATCACGAGAGCAGTTTACTTAGGCTTTAAGGCTAGTCCAATTTTCCTTCTCATCCCCCTAGCTTAATCTTCTTGACAACATAAGCACATCAAGTAGCACCTATGTAACAAGATGATCAAATAATGTAAAATATACATTTATAAATGGGTCAAAACCAATTAAACTAATGCAAAAACAAGTCAAAGCATGATCAATGGAAGTCATTAAGGGTAGTATACGGTCAAACATGATCAACTATGATTATACTTTGCCAATTTTAGGCCTTAGCAAGCTATGGTCCCATGGTGCCAAATAATGATAAGGGAAGGTCAAACCCTACTATTTGATATCAATCAAAGGCTAAACAAAGGAAAATAAAATAGATAAACAAAATATAAGGCTATATAAAGGCTACAGAAAGGTTATCAAGGTTAACAATGCAACATAAGGATAAAAGAAAGTTGAAATATCAAGCAAATCATGTTGCATATGGTCAAACTTGTCTAATATAGGTCAAAAGAGGTTTGGTTTTGCTAGTTTTAGGCCTTAGTGGGCCATGTTTCAGGGCTGCAAGGCTATTAGATGGATTTGGGCATTAGTTAGGGTGGTTTCTAGGTTGTTTGGGCCTATAAAAAAGAGTTTTGAGGCTTCTATGCTGAGACCCCCTTGTTTCTACATTGAGCCCCCCTTGCAAGAGGGTAAGCCAATATTGAAGGTTCCAAGGGGCTATGTTTTGATGAATTTTGGTTGGATTTGGTCATGCATGTGCATTCTTAGGGTTGTTAGTGAAGCTAGGCATTACCCAAGGTGGAAACTTATTAAATTTAAGGCATTTTAATTAGTTTTTAAGGTTACCCCCTTTTTTCCATGCTAAGCTCCCATTGCATAGAGGGTAAGCCAACTAGGAAGATTCCAAGGGATTGAAAATCAACCAATTTTAATTAATTTTAAGCATGCATGTGCTTTCTAGGGGTTAGCAGTGCTGCTGGGCATTACCCAAGATCAAAATTTGTTATTTTCAAGGTTGATTTATTTTTTTATGGTTACTACTTTATTTCCATGCTAAGCCCCATTCTAGGGGGTAGGCTAGCATGGAAGGTCACAAGGGGTTGATTTTTAACAAATTTTGGACATGCATGTGCATTTTCAAGGTTGTCGATGCTACTGAACATTGTCCAATACCAAAAGTTGTTAATTTCAAAGTTATTTTATAGGTTTTTATGGTTATCCCTTTGTTTCAACATTGATCCCCTTCTTCTAGGTGGGTAAGAAAAGGGTAAGAACCAAGGGCCTAATTTTTGATAAATTTTGATCAGTTTTGGGCACACATGTGCATTTCTAGGGTTTCCGATGCTACTAAACATTTCCCAAGATTAAAAGTTGTTAATTTTAAGGTTACCCCTTATTTCCATGCTAAGGCCCCCTCATCCCACTTTAGGGGGGTATGCTAGGGGGTAAAAACCAAGGAGATGATTTTTGATAACTTCTANGTATGCTAGGGGGTAAAAACCAAGGAGATGATTTTTGATAACTTCTGATTAGTTTTGGGAATGCATGTGCATTCTGGGGGTTGTTGATGTTGTTGAGCATTATCTAAGATGAAAAGTTGTTAATTTTAAGGCTGTCTTATAGGTTTTTAGGGTTAGCCCTTGTTTCCATGGTGAGCCTCCCCTTGGTTTATGGGGGTAAGCTAGGGGGTAAGAACCAAGAGGCTAATTTTTTGAACATTGCCCAAGATCAAATGTTATCAATTTTAAGATTTTTTTATAGGATTTTTAGTATTACCCTCTTGTTTCCAAGTTGATTCTGCCCTCTAGGAAGGTAAGGCATGGGGCAGGAGCCAAGGGCTAATTTTTGACAAATTTTGATTAGTTTTGGACATTCATGTGCATTCCTAGGCTTGTTGAACATTACCCAAGACAAAAAGTTGTAATTTTAAGGTTATTTTATAGGTTTTTAGGGTTACACTCTTGTTTCCATGTTGAGCCTCCCCTCCCTCCAAGGGGTAAGAACCAAGGGGATTATTAAGTACTGAAGGTCATGAAGGGGTACCAATGCTCTTAATGCAAGAACTGTGATCACTAGAAGTTGGGAAGTAGATTTTTATGTTATATCCCCTAAATCCCCATGTTGGCCCCACACTATAGAGCATGGATAGGGGATTCACCAACATGGGATTAGGTATAGGGATGAGGATAAAATTTTGTTATGCTAATCATTTTAGGCCTTGGTAGACCATAAAAGTACTAGTTTTAGGTCTTAGTGAGACATAATGCTAGTTTTAGGCCCTGGTAGTACATAAGTTACCAGTTTTAGGTTTTAGTAGGTCATAATGTTAGTTTTAGGCCTTGGTCAAATTTGATCATTCACCTATCATTTTTAATTTTCATGTACCAATAACATAGTAGAGTACAAGGGTTTAATTAGAGGGATGATGGTAGCTCATGACCTAGGAATCAAATACTTAATGATCAAGGGAAATTCACAGCTTGTGGCTAATTAAGTATCCATGGTTTGCATGTGTAAAGCCAAACATTTACAACCTTCCTATGACTTAGGAAAGCAAATATTATAATGATTTATAGATGTGGATATCCAACATATATCCCAAAAAAAATGCTATAATCAATGCCATTGCAGTGCTAGTCCTTAGTGTGACACTAGATGCGTTTAGTAAGTTACCAAAATTAACTATGGATTGTTCTATTCCCATGATGCAAAATAGTGATGACATATTTATGGATGTAGTTCATATTGATCCTACAAGGGAGTGGTACAAAGATATAAATTTTTACCTTATGCATGATGAATCTTCATAAGGCCTGACTACTACTCAAAAAGACCTTTCTTGATCTTACACAGTTTCTACTTAACTGGTCTATCTAGTGATGATAACTTGACACACTAATTAGATAACTTGATCATTTATACTTCACTAAGTCTTCTGCAAGGTATAGCTTTATCATTACTACAATTGAATGCTTTACTAAGTGGGTTAAGGCTATTCCCCTAAGGAAGACTACATCTAAACAAGTTTGTATATTCATACTAGACAACATAGTATCTTGCTTTGGCATACCCATCAACATAGTCAAAGATAATGGATCATAATTTAGTAGCCAAGAAATGAAAATTTTTTATCATGACCTAGGTATTAAGAATTTCTTTTCATCACCATATTACCCTTAAGCTAATGGGCAAGCTAAAGCTAGCAATAAGGCCATTATCAACTTCCTCAAAAAGATGTTGAACAACAACAAGCGTAAGTGGCATGAATGACTTGTCCATGCACTTTGGACCTACCAAACTCCTTATTAAATAGTAACTGGTGTGAATCCCTATGGTCCATTTTATGGTTCTCAAGTTATTTTGCCTCTTAAATTATAGGTACCATCACTCCAAGTAGGCTTGTATGACTTCATCAACGATGAATAGAGTAAGGAGTTATAGACCATGGACTTGGACTTAGTGGAGGAGTAGCTAGTATGAACGATTGCTTACATTGAGTAGTATCAAGAGAGGTAGAAATGGCAAGACCACCATAAATTGATCAAGTGCAAGATCATGGAAGGTGACCTAGTCCTCAAATTCATCCATATGCATGTGGATAAATTCTTAGCCAACTCTAAAGGACCTTTCCTAATCACCAAATCCTATGATATCAGAGCATTTAGAATCATAGACATGGATGGGAATGAGTTGGCCAATCCAATAAATCAGTCCTATATGAAGCCTTATTACATGTAGCCTAAAAATAACATTAATGACCTATGATAGGAAACAACAATGGAGCCCACATGACATCCTTTTCATAATAAAGGAACATTTTTCAATGGCTTGCTAAGGCCTTAAACTAGAAACATGGCCCATCACAACCTTAAACTAGCAAGATTGGTGATGAGTGGCGAGGTACCCCTATGCTCAACCATACGAATACGAGCATTTCACGCACAATCTGGTCAAATTCCAAGGACTAAGTGCTTATGTGCTCTTGTGGAACAAGGATGGGTTGGTTGATCATTTTCTTCCCAAGCTTACCTGTATGTCACAATTGTATGGTTAAGTAAGCTTGAGGCATATTATTTTTATAGCTTTTATGTTTTTATGTCCTGTGCTAGTAGGGAAGGAGAGAGGTAACTAAGTGAATAATTTAACNAGAAATGTAAAGTGCATAAAATAAAATAAATTAAAATAAATGCATAAGAAAATAAAATAAAAGAAATGTGTAAGAAAACAAATCTCAAGTTCTACAAGGATGAATCAAAGAGCTCATCTTTATTGCCATACACAAGGTGTGCTCAGGTTCACAATGCTTGAATAAAGATCTGTCCACACTTAGACCTCCTGCTGTAGGCACTTGGAAAATACTCTAAGTTTCAAACAGACTACAAGAGTTTTGGTACTTGACTACTAAAAGACTTCCTTCCTAATTGTGTACTTGGGAACTATATTTATAGGCTTGGGAGCAACTACTCCAATAATTAGAGTAACCACTCTAATAATTAGAATAACTACTAAAGTAACCACTCTAATAATTAGAATAACTGCTAGAGTAACTGCTAGAGTAACCACTCTAATAATTAGAGTAATTGCTAGAGTAATTGCTCTAATAATTAGAATAACTGCTAGAGTAACTACTAGAGTAACCACTCTCATCATACCCCATCAACTAAATAAAAACTTGTTGTCGAGTATAGAAGAAGAGAAACAAGTTCTTTACAAAATATATTAAGGGGATGTGGACTTATTTGACTAACATGCATAGTGACACAGAGAAAATAGACAAATATAGAACTACCTGAGCATACAATATTACAATTACATACAAAATTGGTGTTCATGATAATTAGGAAAGAACACCAACAAGTCCAAAGGACATCCAACACCTCTTGCCAATAGAAAAATGAGGGAGAGGTAAAATCCAGTGGTCATGAACAATCTCCCACGAGTGATATGGTTGCATCCTCGTTGGTAACGACAATCTTACTTCCAATCCATGCTTCCCACTACAATCGTAACAAAACCAAGGATTAGTATATATAATACATAAATAATGGCTAAATACCTTATTTCATCAGTGATTTTATCTAGCCAAGTTGTGATTGTGATAGATTTCTTGCTTGATATTGTTAATGGAAAAACTGACGAATAGGTTAAATAATAGAAGTGATCCATACAATTCAGAGAAATCTTGACACAAGGAGTAGTGGAAAGAGGGTATTCACAACAATAAAAAGGAATTCATTACAAACAGTTATGAAGGTGCATACAATATGGATGACATGGATGGGGTAAATAAAAATAATTTTAATATAACAATGTCTAAGAGTAAAGAAATTAACTTAACCAAACTAAAAGATATGCAAGTGCATCCTCCCCAAAGCAGGCTCATGCCCTTTATGCCCTGACAAACCCACAAACCAAAGAGTCTATAGGCTCTAGGAATTTCATTTGGAAGCAAGAGTTAACAACTTACCCACAAGAATTCACCAAAGAAAAAAAATGCATCAACCCAGAATAGAATAATGATAAAAATGGCAATGAGGTGGAAAATGGGAAGAAAGATGGAAATGAGAGAATGGAATGAAATCCCAAGAACAAGGTTGTGTAAAGCCCCTTGTGTATTTCATGGCTAAGATAACTGAGTAGAACTCATCCCAAATCTAGACTCAAACCAACCACATTTAGTGACCTCACATCAATACACTTTACCCATCCATCCACTTGAAGTAACAAGAATGCTTCCACAAAGAGTCACCACCATTCCGAGGAGAGTGAGATGGAGAAGTAGGAAGTGAGAAAGGGCCTTAGTTAGAGGGAACCTTTAGGCATGGGTAACATGTCTTTCCAGTTCCATAATCAGTGCTTGTAGCCCATATTGCTTTATTATGTCTAACGGGTGTGCTTTGAATTCTTAGATTTTTCTCTTTTCTCTCTCTCTCTCTTTTGATGTTTATGTGTGAGAACCACATCATACAAAGACTTATTTTTATTCACTCAGCTTCCTAATATTTAAACAATGTCAGAATGGTGGAAAACCCAAGAAAAAACATCCAAGAACCAAAGAGAATGGCCAACACAAATGCATCGAATCCCCTTGAAGTCACATCCTTTTCATCCTTTGAGTCTTTCCTTGGTTTGAAAAATACCCAGCCATCAATTCATTAACAATTTTACTTAGATAAAGGGGACTATGAAGTTCCAAGCCAAAGGAGATCATAGAGTTGTATGGATGAGTGGACGGCATGGACTCATTGCTTGTTTTACCAAAAGAACCATACCTTAATATCAACATCATAATTCAAAGGTAAAAACCAAACATTAGCAATCAATATAATATAATTCAATTCACCATCATGAGCACTTCTTATATGATGAATAAAAGTAAATCAAGCAAACAAAGAAATAGAAAAAATGTGAACGATGGTGTAAAACAAAAATAAGAAAAGTTGAAAGAATGTGTAAAAAAAATATGTAAAACAAAAATTCAAAAATAATTGAGGGCCTAGAATGGTTAGCATAGGTGGCCATCTCCCCCATGACTAAGTTGGAAGGAGGAGACCCAAAATAGTGAGCAGGGTTGTTCATCAAGAGAGGTAGCATGTGTACTAATTATCCTAAGCTTATGAAAAGGTTTGGTTTGTTGCACATTGACCAAAAATTTCTTGTTTGGGCTCTTAGGTTTGTATATTGTCATGGCCCCTAAAGGAAAAGTTGCATAAATAATATAAGGTATTTCCCATAGTGTTTGAAATTTAGTACATTATGGCACATGTGTGGGATTCCAGTAGAGAACCTTATCTCCTGGTTGATATTTAACTTTCCTAATCCTTAGGTCATGACGTTGCTTATTGAATGCCTTTTGCAATTCGGTAGATGATAGGGCAGCTAGTCAATTTTCATCTCTAGGTCGAGGTCAAGGATGAGGTCACATGTTGTGGATAGTGTATGGAGCTTAGTTTGAATGCGAAGCATTGGTAATTTACCGTACACTAACTCATAGGGAGAGTAGCCTATAGGGAGTTTCCATGTAGAGAAATATGCCCAAAGAGCATCATTTAGTTTAGTGCTTCAATCTCACCTAAACTTGTTAATAGTTCTTATCAATATTTTTGTAATCTCCTTGTTGGTGACTTTGGCTTGACCATTTGCTTAGGGGTGGTATGCTGTTGTCAATTTGTGTTCAACCCCTAAGCATTGCATTAGTTTCTAAAAAGTTGCACTTGTGAAGTGCATAGCATTGTCTGAAATAAATGCATGTAGCACACCAATCCTATTTATGATTTGTTGTTGAACAAATCATGTAGCTGTAGATGATGTACAATCTTTAACAGTAGGTTCTTTGGCCCATTTTGTTAGGTAATCAATGGTAACAATAATATAAGATTTTCCATTGGACATTGGTGTAATTGGCCCCATAAAATCAATTTCCAAAATGTCGAAGGGTTCTAATAGTTAAATCCATTGTTGCAGATCCTCCATTCTAGTAGTCATTCCCCCATCATGTTGATAATGCTCACAAGATTGCATGAAATGATGGGCATCCGAAAATAATGTAGGCCAATAATATCCTGCAAGCAGGATCTTGATGGCCATTTGTCTCCTGACATAATGACCCCCACAAGGACCCTCATGAGTGTCTTGGAGAACTCACAGTTGATCTATATTGAGAACACACCATCGAACCAAGCCATTGGAACACACTTTGTAAAGTTGTCGATTGATCTCCATAAAGTACTTAGCTCAGTGAAGAAATTATTGTTTCTTCTTATGTTTTAACTTGTGGTGTTTGTTGGGTGAAGAGATAGGTAAGAATACTACTATACTAGTTTTTCTCCATGGGTGATTGATTATTCACTACACTAGAAAAGAGGAATTCATCAGGGAAATGATCAAAAATTGAATACTCATCCTCTTTGTTATCCCATCACAACTGAGATAAATGACTAGCAACTACATTCTTGGTGCCCTTGCGATCGATCATCGTTAAATCTAACTCTTGTAAGATTACAAGCCATCATATGATACGAAGGCTTACCATTGGCTTATTCATGAAGAACCAGATTGCACTATGATCTATATGTATATATACTTTGTATTCCAATACATAGTGTCTAAACTTTTCTAGTGCAAAAACTATAGCCATTAATTCTTTCTCTGTGGTAGTGTACTTAAGTTGTGCACCAGCAATAATTGTACTTGTATAGTGGATGTAATAAGGATGCTTTTTTTCATCTAACTATGTAAGTATGTCTACTAAAGCATAGTTGGATACATCAGTCATGATATGGAATGGTTTGGACTAGTCAAAAGCTTGTAGAATGGGTGTTTCTACTAGCTTCTATTTTAGAGTTTGGAAAGCTAATTCACATTCCCTAGTCCACTCAAACGGTATATTCTTTTTTGTTAATTCCACTAATGGTTTGGAAACCTTTGAAAAGTTCTTAATAAATCTCCTATAGTAGCTAGTATGTCCAAGGAATGACCGAATATATTTGATAGTTTCCAGTTGATGGGTAATTCCTTGGATAATTTTGATTTTCTTGGGGTCTACCTTTATCCTTGTATGTGAGATTTTGTGCCCTGGTACTACGCCTTCTTGGATCGTCAAATGGATTTTCTACCAGTTGGGCCTCAAATTGGTTTTTACACATCTTTTTAACACTTTCTCCAACCAATCCAAGGCTTGATCAAAGTTTGCTCCATAAGTAGAGAAGTCATGCATAAAGACCTCCATGCCATTCCCTATCTACTATTGGAATATGCTTAGAACTAGTCATTGAAATGTTGTAGGGGAATTACATAAGCCAAATGACATCTTCTTGTATGTGAACATTCCCCAAGGACTGGTGAACATAGTCATGGCTTGTTCTTCTCAGGCTATTTGTATTTGGTTATATCCACTATATCTATCCAGAAAACTATAATAGTGATGCCCTGTGATGGTGTTTGAATGTTGCCATATTTAGTGATCTTTGAATGTTGCCATATTTAGTAGCTTAAAATCTATGCACATCCACCATTTGCCTCTCTTTTTAGGCACAATAACTAGGGGGCTAACCCATTTGCTATCAGCAATGGGGTATATGAACCTAGCCTTGAGAATTTGTTTGATTCCTTCATTAACTACTTGCTTCAGCATAGGGTTCAATCACCTCTACAATGTCTTCGAGGCTTCATGGAGGGGTCAGTATAAATTCTATGTTGACATATCCTCGGATCTATTCTAGCTAATTTGGGATATGACCAAGTGAAGGCTTCTAGTCATTTGTTTATTACCTTCAACTATACTTATTTCTATTGAGGAGCAAGCTTAACATTGATAATTACTGATTTTTCATTTTTAAGGAACATGTATTCCATACCGGTGGGCAATGGTTTCAGATCGAGGGGCTCCTACTTAAATTTATCAAGGATTTCCAACTTCCCCTAGTTGATATTTTCAAGGTTAATACTTGGAAGTTGGTGGTGGACTTGCTCTAATGCGTCTATGCTATCAATGTAAGCACAAGTCAAACCCTCAGTTGGTTTCATGCATATGAGTGAACTACTTTCTTGATTAGCTATCACCCACTAGGTTTCTTCCTATCATGTGGCTACTGCATACAGGAATATTTGTATGTTAATCACTTGTGCACACTAATTGCATGCAAGCAATGCTAAGCTTTGCACAAACCATGATCTTTGCATGTAATTACACCTTGTGTCACTGCATGCGATGCACAAAACTTTCTTCTTCTTGATCTTTCTGAATGTATTTTTCTTTGATATTTCTAGGGAAAGATCATGAATTACTAGGCATGCATTGATGGTGCTTAGCCATGCTCTTCCCATTATGATTGTGAAGTCCCCCTTACTATTGTTTAATCCTAAAACACTAGGAAGTTAGCTAGGTACAACCATCCACAAATGGTGGTAACAATGTCTTTCACCAGTCCCAATGGGACAGTGATGGACTGGTCGGACAACTCTAAATGGATGTTGCTCTTTTTCAATGGAGGTAGGTTCCAAGCCTTGTACTTTTCTTGAGAAATCAAGTTGACACTAGAACTTGAATCCAAAAAAGCATTACATGACACATTTTCAGTGATTTGTAAGTATATCAAAGAACTCCCAGGATTAGAGAATTTCCTGGGAAGGTATCTAGCTTTGATCCAATTGGTGACAACATATGTTAGCATGACCATATGCATTGAGTGTGGTGATTGGGTTGAAGGGGGCTTCAAAGTGTTGATTGATACTAAGGCATCTAAGGAATCAGAAACTTGTGATTGCAAGGGCTTGGTTGGACTGTTGGTTCTAAAGAAAGGTTTTTTCTTCATGTGGTTGTTGCAACCAACAGTAGGTTGAGAGTTAATAGCCCTTATGGATTTATGTTGTTGCGGTTGGATAGGGATTTCACCTTGAATCACTAGAGTAGGTGGTAGTGGAGCTATTGGTGGAAGAGATGTGGCTGGATGAGAAGGATCATATGCTTACAGAATATTACTTCTAGAAGAGGGAGTCCCATAATACTTGTGGGATTGGTCATGAGGTTGAGGAGTAACATGACCAGTAGAGTCATGTGGGGAGATTGGCTGCTACATGTAATATCCATATGGGTTAGGTTGTCAGTAAGGATACTATTGCCTTGGTGGTGGCATTCCCCATGATTATGGATGCTTCCACTATTGATATTTCTTAATTGGTTGTTGTGGAGTTCCACTAGGATAATATGTTAATGGTTGATGGAACTGCGTTAGGTTACCTTGAGGATAAGGTAACCTTCAGGGTGTTTGCCTTTTGTTTAATTGTGTGTTGAGTGCATACATCCTAGACTCCTACAGATGTGAGATTATTGGGCAACATCCCTAAGGATGGTCATATTGACATATCTCACATCCACTATCATTGTCTGTTTCCGAATTCACAACCTCTTCAATGATGTCAACTTTGCCCTTACCCTTGCTACATGCATATTCAGCCTCTTTATTTTTTCTTTTCTCACTACCTTGCTCTCTAGAATCCTCTACTATTTTAAGAATAATTTGAAATCTATTATCTAGGGAATCCCACATTTGATCTACCTTTACTGAAACTTTTGATGTCATTTTTTGGATAGGAAAATTTTTCCTATTCACCATCTCTTCGAGTGGTGACTCTTCTTCATCCTCACAAAATATTAGTCCCCTCTTCCAAAGGGAAGGATCTTGGTTATACTCTTCTACACTTTCTCTCTTCCGTAGCTCACCTTCTTCCTTAGCAACTTACTCCAATAGTCTTTGAATTTGATGGGACCTAAGCTCGGATAGTTTTCCTTGGGCATAAGTCCCAAGGGTTCTTCTTGTTTCATGCCTAATCCCATCCATGAGATGGCATAGTTGATCCTTTTATGAATAATCATGATCAGGACAATGATTTAACAATGCATAGTATCAGTCCATGATAGCATCCAAGGGTTCATGTTCTCCTTGTTTCCAACCTTGGATTTTCTTTCACAAGTTAGACACTCAAGAGTACGTTTGGTACTTGTCATTAAATAGTTCTAACATAGTACTCCACCTATGAATGGATTTCAGTTCTAAAGACCACTACCAGCTTTTCACTTCTTTAACTAATGTTTGTGAGAACAACTTAAGTTTTTTCCATTTGTTCTCTATGTTCTGTAAGGCACACGCATCATGGAATGCTTGTAAATGGTTTTGAGGATCAACGTTGTATCCCCCTTCAAATCGTGGGAAATTGTTCATATCTAATCTCTTGATCCTACTATCTTTCTAATGCCTTGTTGAAATTCTAACACCATTAGTTATATCCAACATAATTTGAGTAGTGAGGAGGGTTTCATTGTGATCATCTCGTCCATGGCATATGTTGTTCCCTACTCTCCTTTCTTCTATGTTATGACTCTTTAGAGTGCCCTCATTCCCTTTCTTGGCTATTTATTCTATGACTTCCACTTTGCCTACCTATATTCCCATGGTATTTTTCTTTATGATCACATTTGAATATTGAAGGAGAGGGTGAAGAAGATGATGAAGGTGAAGAAGAAGGAGAACTGTCATCATGACGGTGTCTACTACCTTCTTTTCTATGGTCTCGGACCCGATCGCAATTGTGATTAGAATGTCCACCTTTATCATGAGTTCGTGTCCGTTTTTTGGATCCTTTGTGCCCATGGGTATCAAAACCTGGGTTATGAATAGTGGAATGAAGGTTCTGATACACAACCCCTCAGCCAAAGTCAAGGGGAGGAACATCGTTGTATGGGCAACTACCTAGAGTAGGTTCACCACCCTCATTTTCACTTAAGACATGTGGGGCATCCTGGGACCACACCCTTCAAAGACTTATGATGTCTCTCTTGTTTCAAGTCCCTTTAATGTTGTGCCTCTATGGAATAGTATTCTCTCAAGTCATGGTCTTGCACAATGTATTCCGAATGTAAGTGCAGCATGTCAATTCGTGTGAGAGCATGAAGAAGCATGCTCATGATTGAACTATCTGGAGGTAACACTATCTAAGTCTCACCAATGCATTTTTTGATCTTCATGGATGATAAAGGTGAAGTCTATTATATACTCATTGGGATGAATATATACCACTCAAACTTGTTGAGGAACTGGTGGATCAATGTCATGTGTATTACACCGCCAACTATTTCTTGTTTCAAACCTAGGTGGTGAGTGGCTTTTGTACGAACAAGGAGAAATACTTGTGTGTTCAATATGCAATGTATTCTTGTTTATTATTTTTTCAACCAACCCTAAGGGTTTGTTCCAATGATGTGAATGATTTCCTATGTTCTAGTTAGTGCATAAACAACTAAGTCCTTGGCAACTGTGCCAATGATGAGCAGCAAGGTACCCCTATGCTCAACCGTATGAATATGAGTATTTCATGCATGATCCAGTCAAATTCCAAGGACTAAGTGCTTATGTGCCCTTGTGGAATAAGGATGCATTGGTTGATCATTTTCTTCCCAAGCTTACCTATATGTCACAACTGTATGATTAAGTAAGCTTGAGGCATATGATTTTTATAGCTTTTATGTTTTTATGTTTTGTGCTAGTAGGGAAGAAGAGAGGTAACTAAGTGACTAATTTAAATTAACTACTCATTAACTAAGTTCTAACTAATCCTAACACCAACATCCATTCCCACTTGATGTACACATCCTGAACTAGTACAACACTCCTAGGTTTACAAAATACTAATTGTTACTAGGTTACCAAGCGTTACACACATGCTTGAAGTGGTTGTGCTTATGTAATTTAACGATTTTCTTAATTGATCAAAATGAATTTCTATGCTAATAATAGAAATGTAAAGTGCATAAAATAAAATAAAATAAAATAAATGCATAAGAAAATAAAAAAAAATAAATGCATAAGAAAACAAATCTCAAGTGCTGCAAGGATAAATCAAAGAGCTCATCTTTATTGTTGTACACAAGGTGTGTTTAGGTACACAATGCTCGAATAAAGATCCATCCACATATAGAACTCCTACTATGGGTACTTGAAAAATACTCTAACTTTCAAATAGACTATAAGAGTTTTGCTACTTGATTGCTAAAAGACTTCCTTCCCAATTCTGTGCCTAGGCATTGTATTTATAGGCTTGGGAGCAACTACTCTAATAATTAGAATAACTACTAAAGTAACCACTAGAGTAACCACTATAATAATTAGAATAACTACTAGAGTAGGCGCTAGAGTAACCACTCTAATAATTAGAGTAACTGCTAGAGTTACCGCTAGAGTAACTACTCTAATAATTAAAATAACTACTAAAGTAACCACTAGAGTAACCGCTCTCATTAATTGGTGACCTTGGTAGTCTACTTTTATTTATCATTTTATGTGGCCATATGCATTGTAACATGATAACATGATTTATTTTGGTTGTTTTTCTTGTTCACTTAGAGTTGTGCTTGTAGGATGAATCCTGGAGTCATCGTGGAGGTGCAACTCATCACGATGGAATGTCACTACATGATTGTGATGTGCTGAATTTGATGAGTTTATCCTACTCTTTCAAGAGTGCCTATATCACTTTCCTTCCATATTATTCCTTGAACCCAACCCTGTAGCCTAATAATGACCTTCCATACCTTGAGTAATAATGTTGACCTATGCTGGCACTCATGCATTATGGTAATATGACATTCCTTCATAACACTCCACCACCAAGTCCACTAGAATGTAGCACATCTCATTTAGTAAAAAATCATTGAGTCCATCAGACATAAAACATCTCATTTAGTTGAAAAACCACTAAGTCTATTGATCATAACACAACTCATTCAATGAGAAAACCAAAGCAAATCAGCCTTGGTAGAAAAACCCAATGAAGGTTTCACCCCACAAAATAATGAGGAAGAAAATTTCCAAGAAACAAGATGATTAATGAAAATCAAGGAATAGACCTCTAGATCCAAATGTTCAAAGAAAGGATCCTAATGGCCAAACAAATCTTGAAGTGAGGTGTTGTTTCCTCAAATGCATTTGTTAAGTGAACTAGGCTCTAACACATGAAGTGCATAGCATAAATTGCTGAACCAATATGTCAATGTCATACTATAGCCATCATGTCAAAACGTGAAAAGCATTGTTATCTCTCACAACAATTTTCCTATGACCTCACTATCATTTCATCATTATAGCCTTACTCTATCATCCTAAGCACTCTTCAACATGGTTCGACATGATTAAGTCAAGCACAGAGAGAGAACATTGGTGATGGACCTATAGTAGTGCTTTTTATTCTTTGTTGATGCCTCTCAAGTTAATCCTCCAAACATCAACTAAGAAGAACCAATGAAACACCACCAAAATTACATGTTGTGACCATTTTGACCATGTAACAATTGCCCCTTGAAACCCAAGGCTAGAAATTCATTGTAAATGTGAAGATTGCAATCCAAGAGATGCAATTTCACATATTTTATGCTTTTGGGGCTAAAAATTCATCATAGGTGGTCAAAGCCTTAACCCTTCGAAGAAAAAAATCATATCATGGCTATATTTAGGCTTGGAGGGGTTAAAAATTCCTTTTGGAATGCCAAAATTAGCATTTTGAGTGGTTTTATGGGGGCTAAAACATTTTCCACGTTGGAGATACCTATTGGGGATTGTAACCCACCTACTTATAACATTTGGATTATGGAAACACACATGCACAACGTGCGGAGGTACAACTATAACCCCGCTAGCATTGATTTTTCATCTCCCTAACATTACATCTTTCCCCTGGTGTTGCTCCAACATGGCCAAGATATTCAACATTGCTCCAATATGAGTGTTGGTGCTACACTTCAACATAGCTATTGGAAGGCTTAATCTGGGTGGGCAAAGGTAGTAAGGATGAAATTATTGTTTACTATTTTTAGTAAATGGAATGGCTTTGATGCCATGGGGTATAACACTTACCATATATAGTAACCCCATTGAATTTGAACACCCACAACAACTGTACATAGTAGAAATTTTTCATTAATCAAGCATAATTTTCAACCAAATTTGTGGCCTAAAACCCTATAAAATTTGAGCTCCAACATCATCTAAAGATATTTCACTTTTGCATTTTTAAGAATTTTTGCATTTGAGACCTTTGAGCACACATAGAGCTTCTTGAATCCCTAGCATGGAACCTTTTTCAGCCATCATTACTATTGTTATCCTCCCTTTGTGATTTGTGAAATTTTGGCATTAATGTTGAGAACCTATGCACAAAGATTTCTAGTGTTGCTCATTTTTGTGATTCAAATCCATCAAAGCTCTCATCCCTCTACATCAACAATGCTACAAATTTAGTGTAAGAGCAACAAAGGTTCAAAAGAATTGGGAGTGGATAAACCTCTAGATCATGGATCTAATTGTAATAACTTCAACAAACTCTAAACCATTGCTAAAGTGGACTCCCCCTACTTTTGCATGTCATTTTGTATACATTTCATGTATCTTTTTTATTTTTGCTAAAATGAATCTTATAGTTCCATTTTTGTGCAAGTTTTATTCATTTGCTTCATTTTAGCATGATTTATCTTCGAGATCTATATTTTGCATTTTCATTTTGTTACCTCATTTTCCCCATCTTAAGTTCATGGGTTAACAAGCAATGGAAGAAACATGTAGATAAAAATAAACATATTAAGTTTGAGATGAAAAATATTAAGAAACATGTAGATTAGTTTTCTTCCCTTGCTTGTTTGGAGCCATATTAAGAACCAAGGGAAGAAACATATCAACTCAAAGGCCAAACAAGGTTCAAAAATGTCAACAAACATTACAATAGGTGGGTTAAGGAAAATAGGCTGAAATAAAGGCTACATAATGTGATACAAGGCAAAATGAAGCTCAAACAAAGGTTGAATGATGGCTAAAACCTCATAAAGTGGTATTAATAAAGGTCACGTAAAGCCTTAGTGATGTCAAATGATGAAGGAATGTGCTGATATAGGACCAAATGATGAAAATGATGTGAAATGACACTAAATGACATGACAATGATAAATAATAATGTAAAATTAGGTCAAGGAAGGTCAAAACATAGTGAGGAATAAGGCAAAACAAGGCAAAGTAAGCTACATATGACCAAACATGGTTAATTGAGATCAAATTTTACTAGTTTTAGGCCTTGCCAGGCTGTGGCATTGCCAATTTTAGGCCTTGGTGGGCCATAGTAGGGGCTTAGTAAAACAAGGTAAAATAAAATAATATCAAGGTAAAATTTAAGTTAAAATAAAATAAAAATAGAATAAAACATTGCACACTATGTGAAATAATGTGAAATAGTGTATATTTAAATATTTTTTTCTATGATTTATTATTATTATTATTGTATTTCCCTTCGGCAAGGCAAGGAAGGGAGTAGAAGGGGAATGGCTATGTTACTCTAGCTATGTGACATAGGTATGTGCAGGTGTGAGGTGGCAATGGAATGACCTATGTCGTGTAGGTAGTAGTGGAGACATGGCAAGTGCAGCAGTGAAGACATAGCAGGTGCATTGACCAATGCAATAGTGGAGACACAATGTGAAAATATAGGTATCACAACACATAAATCCCTCACTATCATTGTTGGTCAATGGAGTCATGTATTTCAAGAGCATATTGTTGTTGAACAAGCTTGCAACAACAGACCCTCAACCTTTCTCAGATCCATCGAAGGAGGTTTCTCTCATGGATTCTAAGCATAAGCAATGACTTAAGGGTTTCTATGTCAAGGATACTATAGGGTGGCCACTAGGGAAAGTATCCTACAATAGCGATGGTTGGCAAAATGACAGTGGTGGAGAGTGGCATGGGTAGTAGGATGAATAGTATGAGGGTCAAGTTGGAATCCTATGGCAATGGCACTTATAGTGGTGACATGTGTAAGGAAGGATTGTGGAAGGGAAGGAGGGTTCTAGAGAACTACGCTGGGACTACACTGGCTAGCATAGTCCCTCGACATTTAGCATAGTTCCATTTTTGAAGCGATGCTAAAACTATGCTCATAGTAAAAATTTTTGGAACTATGTTGAGACTATGCTAGTCAACATAGTCCCTTGAGGGTTTTTCAAGAGTAGGGTATTCATTTTTTCCACCAAATCTTATCAACAACAACATTGAGTGACTCTAGATATGAGTGAAGCAAAGTGGGCAATGGTGGTGTAGGCATGTGCATGGCCATGGTAAGAAATAGTGGCCCACAAGGCATAGTGTGGTTGTGACAGTGATTTATGTAGGACAAGGGATGGGGTGGACAAGAAAAAACATGCTATGAGGATGATGAGGCATGATAGGCAAAGTGGATCTCTAGGTGATGGCACAAGAAGGATTTCTAGTGTGCCACCAAGGATGCATGAAAGGGTAATGGCTAGTACAATAATATATTAGGATTGCAAATGAAGTGCAAGAAGGGGGTGTAGAGTGGTAGATGGTAGAATGATGGGCATGTAGGAGTCATTGTAGGTGATGCATTAGTTGGGCCTTCATAGCCCAGAGGAGAATACATGGTCCTAATGGCCATTGCAACCCTTGCAGGGCTACCACTCTACAAATTTCTTTTAATTTTTAGCTAGTAAAAAAAGGACATGCCTCAATAGGTTTTTCTCTACTAGTGATATCCTACAGCTACCAAGCTAGCTTATGTAAGCCACACAATGGCATCGTAGTGTGGGAAGTAGGGTAATAACAAGAATAGGTAGGCTGTAGCTAATGGTATATAGCTTAAGGATTTCAGGTTCTATAATAGGTGGCTATAGGCCAATGCTATTGGCACTAGGTTTCCATAGGGAAGGAGGGTAGTAGCCTGTGCTAGAACTATGATAGCCATTATAGTTCCTTAGGCTTTAGAGTAGTTTTAGTTGGAACTACAATTGGACTATGCTAGCTAGTGTAGGAGCTCAAGATTTAGTGTAGTTTGTGTGATATGGTTACAAGGTTGAAGGTACATTGGAACTATGCTAGCCAGTGTAGTTTCCAATGTTTTACCATAGTTTTGATTTTTTTGACAAACAGAGGTTTGACAAGATAGGGTTTTTATTTTCTGATGGCTAAACAATCAAATTTGGACAATAATGACACTAAGTGACTATAGATTTGGGAATAGCAAAGGAATTGATGGAGGATGGAGGATTTGAATCAGCCATGAGGGTTTGTAAATCATAGTGGTGATGGTTGTGCCTCTGAATGTAGCAAAGATGATGAGCAGTTCTAGTTTTGGTGTAGTGACAAGTAAGAATTTTGATGGTCATGGGGGGTTTTGGAAGGTAGCACATATCTTGTGTAGGGAGAAAATGATGATTTATTGTAAGGTGGAGTGATGTGTGGATAGGGTTGTATGGTCCTAGCTAGATCTCATCACATGGTAGCAAATGAGTGTTTGAATGGTAACAATGGAAGAAATGGTGATGATTAGCAAGGGCTTTCTTGTAGTTGAGGCAACAAATTAGTGTTGGGAATGTGTGTCGCATAGGAAGGCACCTACACAAAGGTAGGTAGTCAAAAGGGCATTACCAGCAATGGCCAAGGGTAGCATAGAGGGTTAAGGCAGTGATGGGCTCCATGACATATCATATAGCTCTACCCCTACACGGCCCTACACAAAGTAGTGTAACTTCCAGGATGGTCTAGGAATGCTACAATGAAATGCCAACCTTTACCTCTTCTTTTTTTATTTTATTAATGGTTATGAAATGATTTTTATATGAGACAAAACCTAGCCATCACAATTCAACCCTCATGTCCTTGTGG